>JAHZNB010005537.1:0-10490 GCA_027744295.1 Callyntrura guangdongensis
GACTTCTGGTATTAACTCCCACACAATTGTACACCCGAGTTTCTTGAACCCCCATTATCAGAATTATTTTTGTTCACCACCAACAATTATATTGGAGAATCTATGTCAATTTTGATCCGGATTGGTTGACCCATGCTATCTCTCGAATGCTTCAAACTAGTTCAACTTAAATCCATTTTCTCATACTGGCTATAAAAGAGCACTTAAGAGAAGGATTTACATTTTCATGATTCATGCATCTGTGGTGCTTTCTGGCTGCATTTTACATCTGTAACCTGTTTTTCCTCAATGTTATTATTTATAATTAGATTGGAAATGTGACATGTGCAGCAACTGTACAAGGCGTACAGCAAAATCAAAAGGTGCCGAAGGAATGGGAACCATTCCAGCCACAGCCATCCTGTTCCAATCTGTAAAGTTGCGAAAGGTCATACTGATCAGCATCATCACAACCATCAGCAAAATCCAAATCAGCAGCCCATCCATTCGAAAAACACGGCAATATTGCAGGACAACGTGGTCAGAGTCATGAACACGAGCAGCAACAGTAACCACCAGCACAAAATCCCAACGACGTTTAAAAATACCAGTAATATTGATTCCACCGAGAAATGGTAACCACAGAGACAAGGTGGGCAGCATCGTGCTAACAGCATAAACAACGAAATGAGTATAACACTCAGATATTTAACTTTCGTAAGTAATGTTGTCCATACTGAAGAAGTGAACATGCAAGTGTAAATGCGTGTGACGTGACGACCTCAATATATCCAGTCAAAAGTGACATCTGGGGTTGAAATTCAATACTAAGAGTTATGTTGAGCTATGGTACCCGTGTACCAAATTTTGTTTGATTATGTCACTTAGAACAAAAGTTATGGTGTTTACAGACAGACGGACAGGCCGACATGATTTCAATGTCAATAGCTTCCAAAGCTTCGCTTTACGAAAGTTAATAAAACTGAAAAACAGCGAAGTCATCCACCGGGTCGAGGTGCTCAACCCCTGCGTTCTCAGCAGTTCTTTGAAGCCGGAACTTATGGTAGTTCCGAAGTGAAAATTCACAAATACATAAGCAGACTTAACGTCAAAGGTACAAAATGGACCAAATGGGACTAGTGTCTGGTCCCGGACTAATCTCCTTCTCATTTTCGTGAGGTAAAAAGAGAGGCATTCTGACAAGGTCAATTTCAACCTTCAATAAGAACAAATGAAACATCGTACAGAAACGACACACGTGATAAAGTAGCTAGCTCCTTTAATGCGTACATATTTAATTTTGACTTAATTTGTAATACATTATTAGGGAGATATCTTCATTACCTATAGATTAGTATTAATACTTGTGAATGGACTCCTTAATCTGATGCTTAGGCGACAATGCACATGTGCGACGGCAAAATAGTTGGATATATGTGGTAACATTCATAATTTGCTTGGAAGATTGCAAGCTTCCCAAGTTAGAGAATAAAGACGTTTACGCTTGTATGAAATTTTTTAATGGATGTGGAATTAACTATAAATGTAAAACTCTACAAACGTGACAAAACAATAAAACAACCGCTTGACGAAAGTGTTATTTTCAGACTAATGTTTTAAGATGGGTCATTTAGATGGTAAGTTGTGTACTGTGTGGCCGTGAGATTCCAACGAACTGCTTACACAGCTAGACCAAATGTGTCACTTTCTTCTTCGCTCCATAAATTCCGATCCTTCAGTTGTATACAACCATGGAACTTCCGACCGCGTCGCCGCCACTCCGAAACCATTCCTTCAGTAGCCTACAATGAAGGTAGAAGAGGAAGACATTTAAGTAACCATATGAACTACGTAATTGTAAGCAAGCCATTTCAAAACACAACGTCATAAGTATACAAAGTGTTAATAAAAAGAATAAATTTCAAAAAGCCAACAGCAGTCAAGAGGGAAAGAATCAGGAGGATTGTGGACGATGTTGCTCCAAGAAGCACAACAGCAACTCCTGACCTCACAAATCAGTGGAAAGTTATGAATGTGAAAGAAGGGCCATTTTGAAAATAAATGCAGAACAGCTGACAGTAAGAAGCAGAATAATATGAAAAAAATTTCTACTAATACTGTGGCTGCCATTCACTCTGATGCCCGAAACAACCTCTGATGACGATAAGATGAGGATCGTAACCAATATAAATGGGATTCCTCATGAATGGAAATGGAATACAGGATGCCAAAGAAGTGTCCTAAATGTCGAGTTTTGGAGAGACCATCTACATGAGCAACCGCTGGAAAAGCTGAATATTAAATTCAAGCCATACTGTGGGGATATGTTCGAGGACTTAGGATAAGCGGAATGTATTTTCGTGAAACAATAGTAGCGATTCTAAAGCGCGTTTTGTCAGTACTGAGAATATTTACAAGTTTCAGTTTAACTTACCCAATTACTAATATGTAACTGGATTCCAATTTTGAATGCTTTTTTTTACTAAAAATGTTTTATTATAATGAGTCTCGAAAATTCAAAGCAAGAATCTGTTATAGGCCGAACATTTATTAAGTATCACACTACAAACACTGTACAAAATACACGAGTCACCAGACGACCCACTGCAATGCCCAAAATAAAGAAGGCTGACTTTATTGGATGGAAGTTACGAAAGATGACACTTCCAAAATTCAAAATTAGGTACGGCGGCGTTTGGTCACTGCAGTATGTATTACATATATGTAGTTTAAATAATGTAGATCCAGTAAAACAAATTATTAAAGCTATCTGAGGAAAAACTGAATGTACAAAAGTGTAGGCTTTCCCACAACGGTTTTGCTTCGTGTCAATGTAAACTAACGTCAATTATGTGACAAATCTGTGGACGATTAATGAATCGCTCGGGACTATTAAATATTTAAAGCTGTGTATGCGGTACTTCACTAAACGTCCCGACCTATTCGTCCCTAAAAGTTTATTTGTGCAACAATTTTCACCAGTACGGTTTATAGCACTAGTTAACCCTTTTACCCTACCTGGTCATATACATAATGGAATTTAATAATTTGATGCGAAAGACCTTTTTCATCGGATATAGAAATAGATGTAATGTAAAAATATTTGCCTCAATTTGTCAATCAAACACTATGTGGGTTGACCGGGTTCATTTTTTCTTACTATCAGTTCCATGAAATTTGATTACATTGAATAGTTTTATTGAAAATTGAGTGAGTTCAAGTAAATTTGTAAAACGTTGTCAACTTCGTGTACAAGTTTTGAAAATTTGAGCCAATATTTGAGTAGCAGCAGAATTATAACATGCTGTACTTCGCGACAATAAAAAACCTTCACATTCATATAATCGGAATTAGTGTCACAACTAACTGATTTCATGTTGTTTAGAACATATTGCAATTACTAATCTGGTTTCTCTAGTATTTAGTCAAATTAATTTGAATATCATTCCCTTAAGCCTGACAGCTAATTTTTGTCTACACAATAGCTATAATATTTTATCATCAAGCCATCATTTATGTGAGATATGCTCAATCCATGTCTGTCGCTGTACTGTTTGTATTCCAGAACAGAAACACTCCTTTATAGCCACTTACTTTTACTCCAATTTGTTTTTATAACAGAAATCGGCTAATGAACAATCCACCAATATATGGTCGTAGCATTTTTTTTCTTGTGTTTGCAGCAATCGATTTCAACAATTTTTACTCATAAATAATGAGTACTTGTATTTGTTAAAATATTGGTTTAGTTTTGCCAAAACCAATTTCTAACGTAAGCCTTTTGCAGCCAACAATCACCACGTAGCCTTAGTAAAAAGTTCTTACTTCGTTACGCTTTTCAAACACTAAATACCTAAAAAGAATCGGCGTTGTCAACTTTCTAATATAAATAACCAAATCCATCAAATTATGTCCGTTTGCATTAATTTATTAAATTGTATGTCCAATTGCATATCCCGGCACGAGCTTAAGATATTTATGCGGTTTTGTTGTCTTCTATAGTTTTCTACTCCTTTTGATAAGGGTACCTCAAATTCGTACACGTGAGCAACGAATTTCTTCAGCACGCAGAAGTTTATATCGCCACATAAAATACCGCTTATACACAATTGTTCAGAGTTTTTCCACACGTGTCGTGTATTTTATAAAACCTGACCATTCACGGTTATGCTCGAAATGAGTGTAGCGGTTGGGTACCTGCATTAAAATTTAACCTTAACATTACATTTACTGGAGAACTGTAAAAATTTTGATAATAATTTTGCACGCAAAGCCCTACCAGTAAAACGAGACTTTTATTTTTAACATTTAATACTTCCCAAAATCATAAATATATCCGTGCTCGTGCTGGAGTTAAATATCTACACGCATAGGGTCAATCAGAGAAACTTGCGCAAAAATCGAAACGGTTACCTCAAAATATGAAAGTAATCTGGTATCACGAATGTAAGCGTATACCAACGCTCTGACTCAGAGTCCTGACAACCAAGCTGAGAAAACGAATAATGTAATGCACCATGGTTAATGTTTGGGTGTTTTGTTTGTTGTATTTTTCGTTTCAGTATACTCCAATTACGTATATAAAATTTTAAATATCTGCATGTTGATAAGAAACAGTTTCAAAGTGTATGGAAAATGTTCCATGTGTATTTCATGTAGAAATGACGTAATTTTTGAGTTTACTATGCTTTCAACCTTGGATTTTATTTTGGTATCGATTTATGTCTCTATTTCGTACTATATTTTGGTGTGCACGCATCTCGTTACTATTGCAATTATATTGGTAATTTTGACATTTGTATATCTTTTGAGTACTATTTACCTGACTGTTAATCAACAAATATTTATAGACTGTATGCAAAATTCCTCATTTACAAGTCATTTTTACGAAACATAGGTATAAAGTCATGGTCTATTATTATCATTATCATCGACCAAGGTTTCTACTAGACGTAAAAATTACACCGTATGAAACTTAGACCAAAAAATACCACTATTAGTGGTCCACCAACATTATTCAACACAGGTTAGCAAAATCGTAAGTCTTAGAGTTAGTCACATAAAACATCACGCTAAGCACTGAATGGAGGCGGCGGAGCGCATTTACCAAGCGTTTTTCGCTTTTACTGTAACGTTCGTTATAATAGGAAAGCGGTCGAAAAAAAACTTATGCTGATTAGCACAATTAGATAAGCCTGTAAATGCTAAGAATACTTAAAGACAATTACTTTCATTTAATGGACAAAAGGTGGAAATTTCCACTAAAATTTACTGGACAGTGGAAGTTTTTATTCTATGAAAATAAGGTTTTAGACTGTGCCGTATGTATATGTGAAGATCAGTAATCCCAGAATGAAACAAATCAGTTGAAACTGGAGTACCAAAAAAGCTAGGTGGTCATTAGAGGTGACAATGGAATGATAACAGGTTGACACGAATGCTCTGCACGTGGAATGTAGGATATATAATATAAGGACAAAACATATAACGGTCAATTAGCATAAGAAAAAACGCATACATTTTAAAACAACTACGCACATTAAACGCATACATATCTGAACGTATACATACTTATAACGTATAAGCATAAAAAACATACAGACATAAACGACATACCTAATCCCTTCAATGTACTCATATGATACTCCGTTCAGGGGTTGTGCATAAGGAACGTAACGCTAACAAGGGTATTTTTGGATCCCACCACCCCCTAGTCACAGGATGTGACAAAATACCCAACCCCTCACCCCCTATGTCACGATTTTATGTTCGTAAAAAGTATTTTACCCATCCATGCATATATAATCCGAAAGCTGAGAAAATGGAAAATTCGGCAAGGTACATAAATATTGCCCTAGGACTCCCCTAGGGTAATAGTCCCCTGGAGTAAATTTAAAATTTATTTTTAATATTAAAATATTACATAGGATAGAACATGTTGAATACCACAAGGCCCCCACCCGCTGCGTAACAAAATGTCACGCTTTGACCAACACCACCGCCACCCGCATATCGTTACGTTCCTTATGTACGAGCCCTATGGACTTAAAGTTATTACTTTAAAAAATTACGTTCGTAAATAGTCTTTAATCTATTTATTTAAATTTTCAACATTTTAAAGAAATAACTTATGTCTCGTGCAATACTGACTGGTAAAAGTTAAACGGTAAAATGGGTATAACTACGAATTTGGAGAGAGTCAGTGCAGTGTCACATCATATATCATGAATCATTAAGTATGGATTCCGTCACATTTGGAGTTACTCAAAAAAGCGAAAGAAAATTTATAGATCAATTTAAAAACTGATACTATGGAACAATACTTTGTTACACTGACTTTTCTAGTTGTGTTGTAGTCAAACATTTGAAACGTGCTGTTGTATGTATGTATATGTTGCAAATATGTTATTGAGGAGTATACGTTCTGCGAGTTATGTGTTATTGGGGAATATGCGTTCTGGGAGTTATATGTTATTGGTAATTATACGTTTTTGATTAGTTGTTTTGTACCTTTAAGCGTTTTTTCTTATGCGTTCTGTAATTAAACGCTGCACGTATTACCAGATACATAGTGTCCGGGTTGTGTTTCCGCTGGACACGAGAGAAGCGTAGTTGCTTCCAAACCACTGGCTCGTTATTGTACCAATAATTTAAGCAAATATTATCTAACGGCATTAAGTAATTTAACCGTAAATTTTAATTACTAAAGGAAAAACCAAAAAACAAAATTTCAGTTATATCGTAATGCATATTTATTTCTGGCATTGAACATACCACCACCCAAACTCATTCGCTCCTTAGAATTGAATCATGTAAGTAGACGTCAAAATAATTAAGGTGAATCATTTGTCCTTATATGAATTTCTGTGGGACGATGTATGCTTCCAACCATAATGGTCATTTTTTACTTATGAAATTACAATAAAGCAATAACTTTTATAGTCTTGAAAGTATCTCTAACTACAACCAATGGTCAAGCCAACTCACATAAATTAATAAGCCATACTTCATAAAACATTACTCAACAAATATTGCAAAAACCGACTAGCCTTTTTTGAGAGCTTTAGACGTTCGCTGTTTACAACCCCACTTTTCCGTGCCAGACATGGCACATATCTTTCCAATAAGTCTAAATTTCAGGTAAGCGTTTAACAAATCATAATCTGATTTATTGGTCTGTAATATAAACTTCAGAGTGAAGAAGATTATAGGAAAATTTTCCTTTGTAGATCGATGTATTTTGGGAAACTTCTAAAGGGTATTGAGTTCCCCTTACCCTCCACTAATCAACTGAATGGCTCCTGTACTTCATTTCAAATTCAAAAACATTAGCCTCGTGTTTTCCCACGAATGTAATGAAAGACCTCAGGTGTTGTTATTTTATTGCCACATATTGCAGTATGCGAATAAACGTTTTAAACAAAAATTGTGTAACCAATCCAAAGGTTAGTTCAAGGAAAATTAAAATGTTGACCAATTTAGCAAATAAATAAACGTGTTGTTCAGCAGTTAACAGCTTTATTAAGTACTACTAAATCGGGTGACATATACTTCTCTTTTTACAGTCAAATCTTTATGTCTGACAAAGTGTGAAGTAGGTACTGACGCAGCTCCGCTTTTGAATTATCCCATTAGACGGTGAAATTGTTAAACAAATGATATAAGGCCACCTGGATTCCATAGTATAAAAATACATACTATAAAATTTAGGACTTTCAGATGTACCATCCCAAACGATTCCTTGTGGCGACTCCCGATACTCACGTCCCGATGTCCAAAACTCTAAGTATTTTAACGTAATACAAATTCGCAAAAAACATAAATCCAACCAGTTAGCATCTAATTAATTAATTTGTCGATGTAATATAATTTTACCGGTTGAGGTATTTGTGTTCTTCAAAAATCCCAACTGCTCAATGGACGTTATGGAAACCAGTTTCATGTTATAATTATTGCAGTATTGTCGAGCTTCTGTCCAATTCTAAAAAGTTTTGTTAATTTTGAAAAATACAAAAAATAATGTACTGTTTTGAATATACTTAACAGTACCCTTAAAACGGTCGTTTCGGCAAAAAGCAATTTTCCGGGAGAGTACTCTCCTAAGAACGATATGTCCATGGCTAAAATATATTGAAAGTACGATATTGAAATGTAAGTTACCAATGACAAATTATAAATTAAAATCACACTTACGGCGTACAACTGTTGCTGTCTGTGTGCAAGAAATGATAATACCCAGCAGCACCGCTGAAGTCGTCAGGGATCCCAAAATGTTCATTATTAACTAGATGTTATTTCTTAACGTGACCAATGAAACCAGAAATTGTGCGGAACCTGTTGCAGCGGATGGTTTATATACCCAAGTGGTGCATCAGTCGCAGATAAATAAAATTCAGATTCGGTTGCAGCTGCAGCGTCAATAAAGTAGAAAGCCTAAAGTAATAAACCAAATCATTTTGCTTATGGTCAAAACCTTGTACAAGTTAACCACCACATGTAAATGAAAAAATTATTGCTTGTACATATCTAAATCTCAAGGTAATTGCAGGAGGTGCCGATACCGGCAAGATCTAATTAGGAAAAATTAAAAATCTTTAAGTGGATCTATTAAGAGGGAAAAAATTACTGAGTAATTAAGCGATAGCATTCGAGGATTAAAGTCATTTACACAAAATATGAACTGATGAACAAGTTCTCTACTTAAGTTACACTGAAATTCGAATTATTGCGGCTTAAGAATAAAATATGTGAATGTTTACCCCGTCGTGCTCTACGGACATGTTGTAATACTTACGATAACTGAGATAATATACCTGCTATAATTGCAGCAATAGAGAGCAAATGAAAAGCTTTGGCTAAAAGTAAATTGAGTTGTTGAAAACTTGGTATTTTAGCGTGTCAGTTGACCTGGTATTTGCTACACAATTTAGAGAAAACCTTTGACTCCAAAATGACAACCTAATGGGCTGACCAAAGTAGATAAAAATCCATATTACCGATACCACAAAAGTAAGACCTTTCGCGGGTGGACCCACATTTGCAACACTTTCAATGCATAGAAGATTCTAAAATACACAATATGGAACAAGCGCGTTTAGTTTGACCCAAATTAGCTGAAGAGTGTGCCCGGAGGAGTAATGACAAACAAACAGACAGACAAACAACGCGCTAAATCAATATTTCCATGTCATATATTTCATCAGACATACAACAATGTAATGTATAAACAGGCCGATAATCCATCCCCGCCAACTGATTTTTACCTCTCACCTCTCTTCTCTTCCATCTCAAATTACGCTTTAACCAAATCGTTACTGTACACATCCTTTGTTTCCTTTATGATAAGCTAGCCACACCCCGTTCAAGTGAAATAGGAACACTAATCTAAGCCAATGTTATTTTGTAGTTTTTAAAAATCCATAACTTTTGTTTACAATATTATTTGAACTTGAAATTTGGCTACCGGAGTTTTTTTGATCTGGGCACAAAGATACAAGAAGATTCATGAAAATTCACCGGGCAGGTTTTGAGATAAAGTGTTCAAGTAAATTAGGCACAAATTTTGGGTATACTGTCCCATGTTAAAGTGTTGTGCCTAATTCACTCGAACGCTTTATCTCAAAACCTGCCCGGTGAATTTTCATGAATCTTCTTGTATCTTGTTGCCCCGGTCAAAAAAACAACGGTAGCCAAATTTAAGTTTAAATAGTATTTCACACCAAAGTTATTAATTTTTGAAAATCGAAATTAACATGGACAGCCAAAGCTGTTCTTATTTCACGTGAACGGGGTGTACATTGCAATAATTATTAGGCAAGCCAACGCTTTACTTGAATAGACTTTTTCCAGTAGAAATTACAGCCGAACTTGTTGCGGGTTTGGGTATATTATTATTACACCTGAAATCTTTACTCATGAATTTTTTTGTGGCGAATATTCCTGGGATCATAGAATAATGGGAATAATGGATGTGAACTGGAAATGACTAGTTAATGGAATTCAGGCATAGAAATAGAGGGTATATTTGTAGAGAGGTGTGACGTAAAAAGTAGGTGGCTGGAATGGATTACCGCCCGTTTCTGTATTTTATAGTTGCATGGTTGATTATACCAGATTCCGTAGGTATTACAAATTGACGGGTACACCATGACAGGAAAATATTTACATAGTTTATCCATAAGCCGTAATAATTAGAATTACCGCAGAATTTACTATATAAAACTTGGTCATTAGGTCAGATTTTGTATAGGTGACGTTAATCCTAGACTGTTATCGTCTAATTGCCCCAATAATCTCCTTCCTTGTAATAGACCAACTTATAGCTTTCGTGTCTTGGCGGTACGAACAGCAATTACACCGAATTTTAGATATACACACGCAATAAATACTTAATTAAACTGTGGTGGTTTACTGGGAAGTGGTTTATATGCCATATCAGTATGATATTATCAGATAACTGGTGTAAAACTAGTGACTAAAATGACAACATGATTATATTTGCTACAATCATT
>JAHZNB010005538.1:0-17831 GCA_027744295.1 Callyntrura guangdongensis
TGGAAAGGGAGTTTCCTAAGATACTGATCCAATGGAAATCCAAAGTCCCACTGGTTACCGGTGGATGAGAGGAAATCTGCAGGTTGTTTGCCACGACTGGTGTAGAATTATGCCCCTGCCGGGCATACTTTACATAAAATGAAATTGGTGGTGGCTGTACGATACCCCTTCTTCCTTCTTTTGCTTGGTAATTAATAAATGTGGCGAATTGTCAAATTGAAACGTTGTTACTTTAAGTGGTTTTTATTATAGAAAAGAACGCACTAATGATTAGATAACAAAGGAAGGGAATAAAAGTCCCGAAATAGATACACATAAGAATAGGGGGAAAACCCTCCCAAAGTCGGGGGAAAACACCCGAAAGGGAATGACAGTTAAACTGTTGCTATGGTGATAAGGCACCAGTGAGCAAGACAAAAAGAAAAAGGATGTACTGAACGAGAAGCGATCAGTATTGGGGAAATCGGGGGTGCTAGGCACCGCGACAGATTTCGTTTCTGCTCTCGTCTCCTCCTCTCTCTTCTCTCTCTCCGTCTCGTTCTTCGTCGTCTTTTTTTGCCATGACGGGGCGAGGTTTTTTTACTCGAGAGGAGAGCGGAAAAAATTGTGCAAAAAGGTGTGCAGCATTTTTCCCCTCAAGAACAGTTAGTTATTGACACATCTGTCATATGTGAGGTTTGTCCTCATTATTGCCCACAGCGCGTGGCAAGAATAAACAATGTTTCTCTGGAATGTTATAAAGAAAAATTGAGACAGAAATTACGCCCGTGTAGCGTATATGAATAATAATATGAACTCAATCCAACCCACACAATTGTGGTAGAAAAACAGAAACCAGAATATTGACACATTGTCGTTGGGGCCAAGTTACGGTATTCATGACTGACACATGAGATGCCGAAAACAATGTAACAAATAATACAGAAATTATTCAGAAAAATTATTTAGAATAAATATTCAATAAAGTATGTCATGACGATGATGATGATGACGGTGGCGTTGGTGAGTCACGTCAGTATAAGCTCTTGATCAGTTATAAACTGCATCAACTGGGTTGCCCAGATAATGAAGATGGCCAGTTATCATGAGAGAAACTTGGTTTAGAGGGCATTTCAACTAGCAGGGAATGTTCACCTCTGGCATGTCCTGTTGTACTATGTAAGTTTAGTATGTCAATTGATCAGTGATCACAAATTGGGCGTACAACCGATGATTATCGCATTCTAACGTAGCCGTTAGAGGCGTAGGAGTGTCCGAGTTAGCTTGAATCATCAAGCTACTGCCGGACAGGCAGCTGTAACATCCTTCTAATTTGACGAAGTGTGCTTCGCAATGCCCATCTTGGAAGTGAATCAGCAAAAAACTGAAGTTGTTTTGCGCCAAAATTTAGTCACCATATTTTCAGAGAAAATAGGGTGACCCAATTTTTCTTGTATATTTGAGAGAAAAGAATAGAACAAAGCCACAGTTGGCAACGGTTATTGGTGGTGTTACTTGCTCATTGACTGACGCAAGTAACTCCTCTTGTCAAAAAGGAATAAGTGAAATTACTGATAAATCTGGCCATAATTTAGGCCGTGGAAAATTACTAACAGTTTAATATACATAAAATGGCATGACCACAATGTAAGTGGTTCATGTGCTTATACCTTTAACGTTTTTTTCGACAGAACAGACAAAATATGATCCATATTATTACACAGAATGACAATGAATAATAATAAAAGAAAAACTGAGATAATTATTATTATTAATTCCTCCCTCCGCTTTGAGTACCTTATGCTTATAACTATAAGCCATCATCCTCCCGAATTACGAGAAGTGGGAAGAAGCGGAATGTGGTCTGTGGTGGACTTACACGTAGAATGAATGAATGAAGTTATAAAATAAAAAGACCTACCCTGCAATACATTGCTGGATCCAAACAGCCCCTCGATTCTAGGCACGAGGTTATCAGATCATGCCTCTCCGGAAAAGGCATCAATCCGCCACGTGGAAAAATATTCAACTTGCATCATCAAGTAACCATGGTAAACCGTCCAAATCAAATGCTAGCAAAACTCAAACGGTTGAAAACTCCAACCCAAATCGGCTACATCCAGGCTATTACTCAGTATAGCTGGTCTCTCTCCACCAACCAATTCTCTCCTCCGTCAGATCAACAACAACAGTGGACACTTTTCTCACGACCGTATACCACGGACGGTTAAGACGAAACAAAATGGCGTCTGAACTCGGCCGTAATATAGAGCCGCCGAGGACAAGCAAAGGGCGCTCTAATCCTTGCAACGCCAGTTTCAAAAACTTGGTACTTCTCAGCCAGGTGTGACAGGTGTGACAACAGCAACAGGCTACTCCTGTCTATGAGATGCAGCTGCAATCATGCTATCACTCTCTTCACATCCCACTGCCAAAAAGACGCTCAAAAATACGGTCTTTCTATGCTGTGGGGAATGCTGAAAGAAATAGGTGCAACAGGCACTTTTCTCAAGGATCGGTCAAACAAGGAACTGTTGAATCACCCAGATTTATGTGGACATATGGCAAAACCCAGAAATCATGACTTTCTCTGAGAACCTTGCCAATATGTACAAATAAACTGGACAGCAAAAGATTTCTCTTCTCCTTCAGACACGAGCTAATTTCACAATACAACTTTCATTCGTGGTTCTGCAAAACCAAGCTAGAAAAAAGACGCTCTCTTGTCCAAAACCCAAGCCAAGCTGTCACAACAGATAAGCTATATCACGGATTGGAAGCGTCCGTTGCCGCAATGAAAAAACAGTCAAATCTATTTTTCAAACTGGAGCATCATTTTTGTTATTCATGCATTTTTCTCAACATGAAAATGCGGCTGCATCCAGCTTCACCAGCAATAATCCATATTGCTCGTCACACACAACCGCAAACTAAAACGGAAATATATTTTCCGGCTATTTTCCAGCCAAGCAACAGTAGCAACACGTTATATTGCTCTGCTCTGTTTAACAACACAAGAGACAAATAAAACAGACAAGAATATTTTGTCTCTCAATGCAAAACATGTCGTTTTGTCAGCAAGGAAATACGAGGCCAGATGTAGACACCAGCTTTGACTATATTATCTGGCCAGCAACATGAGAGTTGGAGAGATGTATCCGTCCCCAGGGTACATACACACCAAACTTATCCTGTGTACTGCAGTCAATCCCTGGAATACCAGGCCCTCGGGATGTTCCAGTCGGGCTGATTGATACTGGCTGAGACGATTTATTTTAGATGCGAAAAATCAGCTTCGGGAAATGTCAGCAAGTTAGACCCGATCAATGTTATCAGCGGCTGCTGGATAAACGTTCATCGGTACGTTGTCAGGGTACCCGACGATCGGTGGAGATGGTACCACGTTTGAGTTGTCCAGTCCGATATGAGGGGTTGAGTGCCCGTTACTCGGACTCAGAATGGTCCGTGCTATTTGGAGGAATTACTAGTCCTCTTGATAGCGTGTGTAGTATTGGCGTAGGATGTCAATTACAATGGCTATCTTGTTGGTGTGTGTGTATCTGTACACAGAGACTTGCTTTAGGTGTTAGGTATGTAGCCCAAAACGGAAAATGGTGAAGGTGACAAGTTGGTCCCAAGGCGGGAGCAGCAAGTGGTAGTGGCTAGACCGCATAAAAGTCCGAATTCGGAAATGTTGCTCATAAGGTAGTGTCAACAGGGGACCGTTCGTACTTCAAAAGACCCGGGTAAGACAGATGATCTCAGGAACTGGACACACTCACACGAGAGATTATTGGGACCAGAGAAGTATGACATCCGATTTGGAAGTCAGAGGACAAAGAAAAGAGTCCGGTCCGAATTGATCCGAATGCGGGTAGTTTAGGGCAAGTAAGTCAGCGACTCAGACCTTTGCCTGAAAGGTGCGGTACGGGTAGATGGCGTCACTCAGCGAGTTGGAAGGCCGATTTTGAAAACACGCCGAATGGATTTCGGGTTTTGACATGTTCCGAATGAATTTCAGGATTTGAAATGCTCCGAATAAGTTTCGGGGCCTAGGCACAAGCAAGTGGTACTCCAGGGGGTTGCCAAAACACGATTAACTAACCCTTCTTTCTTTGTTGTTGACTGAGGAGAATTCTGGCGCTACTGCACCCCCCATTTGTAGAACCCCGACACGGGTTTCTTTGGTACCCGTGAGATCCCGTTGTGTTGGAGCCTGGTTTGGGACCAAAAAAGTGTTTTCAGCACGTATGGTGCGTTAATTTTCATCATGAGGCCAGTGTGATAATTGCGTGATTCTGTAGTTTTGGCGGGTATCATGCCCTTGGCCTATGTCTTCCGGAACTGGGTAGTCGGACCGAATTCGGGAGGTTAGTTTGACCACTGTGCACCAATGTATAATGTGCAGTAGTGGTGGTTTCGGAGAAGTTCTAGAACTGTTTGGTACGTTCTCGGGTTGGGGTTCTCATCCTTTTTGGATGGATGTCCACAGGGTGCAACGAGGGGATTCCTTCCTTTTTCCTATTTGACCCGTCAGCGGTCACCATGCGTAACACAGAACTAACAACAAGATTTTCGTGAACTTTACACTTTACAGCGTATATTTTTTGCCTACATTACCCAAAATTAGACATGCTGTATCATAAAATGTTGGAAAATCGCAAGGACAAATATAAGTCATAAGTGCAATTGCCCGCGGGTAGTATTTAGGAAGAAGGGACAGGTCTATCCCGTTCTATATACCTACCTGGAACACAATACCTGACGATAGTGATGAGTATGAGTTTGGTTGGTTGAATTGTGATGACTAGACCCGGATTGATTTAAGATGGGTTTGTACAAGATTGTTTGCGCAAAAAACAAGAAGGAAAAAATGATACGAAGAGCAGCTCTAAAAGAGACGTTGTTGTTGCTTCAAAAGCTAAAAGCTGTCTTGCCGTTTTATTTTGCAAAAAGAATAAAATGTGGAACGTGAAAACACGGAAAAATAATATAATTAATTAAAGATATTTCACATGTTGCGTTGTTCCGATGAGTCGGAAAAACCAAAATACAAAATGACAAAATGGCCAGAGCGGCAAGTATTCCCTTTGAATGGAATAAATAACACGGTGTTCGTTTATTACCCCCTGCTGCTGGGGTAAAGAACATTATATAGTTGGGGTTGACGGTGTACGTACGGTGGTACATACATATTGCCTTTCACAGCCAAGGTGGCTGTAGTAAAATGAAATGCCTTGTTTTCATGATGGATGACAAATAAGAAGTTGATGATAACCGCCAAGGTAGTTGATTACAAGTGTGTTTTTATTTACACCGAAACACTTATGAATTTAGTAACAAGGAGTACATACTGGATGTGAGTGTACAGAAAAGGAAATGGTTTCCCGAAAGAAAAGTAATAATTTGAATTGAAATGCCATGACAACAGGAGGTTGCTGGCTTAAAGGTAGAAAATTTCTCTCTCTTTCTCTCTCTCAGCGATAATCAGAGGGATTATCCTGATGATTCAAGGAGACAGAGCTCCCGTTAATGCATACCAGCCATAGAAATGGGCTTGGTTTATATTGAGTTTTTGAGAGGAAAATTCTGCACAAGTTGTTGCATAATTTTCATACGATTTTTTAGCAAAACAAAAGAGCGCTGTTATGACACGTCTGTCATTTCAACCTCTTTTTGCGGCTCTCATTATTGCCCACAGCGCGTGGCAAGAATGGTTAGATTTCCAATGAAATGGAAAGAAAAACAAGTCATAGAAATTGCTTTATTCGAATGTAAGTATAAAGTGCCTATATTGCGTACGTGGCACGAAAACTAGAAAAGTTACTCATTTCCCAAAGCACAAGGTGTGGAGGAAAAAACTGAACATTGACACGTCAGTTTTTTGTGCCAATTGTGGAAAATGAGAGGCATAGGAATAAAAACAGATAGACACAATTTACATTGAAATTACAATCATAAAATGAGAATAGGTAAGTAAGACATGTAGATGATGATGATGATGGTGGCGCGTGTGCCACGTAAAAACCTTGATTGGTTCTAAACCCGATCACACGGTATAATACATTATAATATTACACGAAGTAATTGATATGTGTCATGCTCACCGCAAGTGCGAATGACAGACAATAAGAATATTTACTTTGTTTTTGAACGGATGTACAAACCGCAGAGTACTTTTACTAACGCGTGTCTATTGTTTAGCACGAAGAGTTAAAGTTGTGGTTAGCTCTTTCCAGATAACTAACCACAATACGTGTGCTAAAACTGACGATAAACTGGAAAGTGATGATGAAGCTATAGCGCGTGCGTGAACTAGATAGACAGCCCCCAAACCACGAAATTGGACAGAATTTAGGAGTGTCAGGTCGTTGTCCTTTCCTTCTCTGATCGGATCATTTCGTATCAGCAATACTAGTTAAAGTAGTATTGATAATGATAATAACAGGGTACCATACCAAATATTATGTATTTGATTAACTAGGCCCAACAATGACAACTGCATTGATAATAGGTATAAAAATGGATCAGTACAATATTAGTATTAATAGTAGTGGTTAAGTTAGAGTACCATACCAATATACAGGCCCATCGTTTTTTCTTAAGTCATGCTTATGTCTGGTTCTTTTCATGGCCAGCGAGAACAACAAGCTTACCTTGTACTTTTGTTGCTCTCTTTTCTCACTCTCTCCCTCTAGCATGAATGTTTGCATTCTTAAATGCAAGCTTTCGCAAAAACTTTTTGGTAAACGCCAACTTCTCACTCCACAGCTCCACCGACTCTGAACTGAACTGAACTGAACTGAACCACAAATCTGAACTCTATCCTTAAAGCTAAACCCTTCTATTTTTAGCCCTTGCAGTTTTAGGGTTAAGGCTATTCCCCCTGTTCTACCTCGAACTAATGATGCATCATAATTATTAATAATCAACCTGCGTGCTTATACTTTGTAAACTAAACTAAAGATTTATTAATAAGATTGGTTGATTTTTAAATCATTAAAAATTTGGTAAGTAATCTTTTCTGGTATTTGCTTTTGTGGTCTTTTTAATCAAATTATTTACAATTTGTAATTTGTTGAGAAACATGTTTACCTATATGTCAAAATACGGCCAGTTGTAAATAGTTTAATAGGATTGAATTTTATTATGCTTACGGTTGAATTTTATCAAGTGTTACTTAACAATTTTGTAATTCCGTTTTTTCTATTCTCTTCGGAAACAATGTATAGTATTCCAGATGTTGTACGGAATTATTTATTGTTACTTAATTGTAATTTACATTTTGTTGAGACTAACAATTTTAACTAGCATGTTGTTGTAACAAATTGGTAGAGTAAAACATATTTATGTAAATATAAATACGTTTAGAAACTAGTTTGGCTTTATTTGCCCAGCTCATGACCATCATTCATTTTTCATTTCGAAGTAAAGATATTTTTCTCTCAATACCATCAAAAATAACGTTTAAACGGGTTTTATTTAAACTTCTTAATAAAAATAAGAAAGTGACATAACCTTTTTTGTATTATTGTTTCTGAAATAATATTGAAATAAAATCAAATACGAACTGACACTGCTGAACTGAAATATAAATCCTTATACAACATTTATTTAACATTTAGTGTAATCACTCAAATTCGATCACTAAAAGGCTAAAGGGACATTAATACACTCAATTATAAATTGGAATGTATTTGTGGATACTGTAGTTTTGTTGATTAATTCGAGAGAAATCCCAATTTAGTTATTATCAATCGGACCATACGGAGACGATATTTGCAGATCCATCATAACTGAATTTTCATTCTAAATAATTAGCATTTTTTAAAGTTCCGTGGAAAAATTATGTCCCTTAAGTTAAAGTACAACTTGCAGTGATATTCGACGAATTTCTTGGGAATGGTTCGTATAACAATTTTGTAAAATGATGCTAAATGAGATTCAAGGAAATTTGAATCCTATCTTGAATTTCTTGTTAGAAAGCAACAATTATTTCGTGACTTTTTACGGCGTCAATTAAAATTTATTTTCAGGTAAAAAGTGAAATGCTTACAGTACTTCTATAGAAACGGTTGGTAACTGGCAACGTGAACTGTAGAGACTTGTGAGATATAAATTGAAGAATATCACCAAAGCGAAAATTATTATTGAAAATTCAGCTGAAAAGTTTAATTCTTCCTTAGCTAACCTCTTAGTATATAATCTTAAGTGGAGAAATGGAGTTCTCTTTCATTCCCCAAACACAACAAAGCAGAGCAGAAAACATGAACTCCCATTAGAAAAAAAACATACTAAAACCTGAACATAGAAACGCAGGTTGAAAGTTGAAGTAAAACGTAATTATATATTCACAACGTGCTGGCTATATATAATACAGAAGACTAGCTGCTAAGACCCGTTCTTGAACAGGAAAAATATTGCAAACAAAAGGACAAATTCATTTTTATTTAGACTAGCTCTTGTAACCAATATTCACTTCAAAAAGTCAGAAAAAATAACCCTATCGATTTTGAATATGATCATTTCTGTTCGACAGTGCCTGTATCCTATTACTTAATTTCTTTTCTTCCAACCAACGTGGCAATACTTGCACAAGAAATGGTTTTTTAAGTTAATGATTAAGAAAAATGACGCATACATGCACAAAAATTAAGTTCATATTTAAATATCCGCCGACCCTTCTATTTGTATAAAAATAAATCTGGTGTTGTGTGCCGTGAAAACGGATCTTTTCATTTGATTTGTTTTAATAATTACTACTTGCCGAAATATTGGTTATTACTTTTTGACATGGTACTCAAATATCCAAACATGTAGGGGAATTGTAACAAATTGAAGGTGTAATAAATCCTTGCGATTTTATTTTGTGGTAAAATGAAATACAAGGTTGGCAAATTGTTTTCTGGTCACAACAGCCATGAATTAAATTTGGGGTTTCTTCTAAGCCAAGTCTTTCAAGAATTTGTGGTTAATTAAATTCAAACCTATGGCTAAAACATTACCGGTAAGATATAAATCCTTGTTAATTTTGTTCACGATAATAAGATGGTGCTGTAATAGAACACATCTATTACTCTTGGTGCTTTGTTCTTTATAGTAGAAAACCGTTGTGGACGAAAGCATTGGGTGCAATAATTATTAAGTCTTTATAAGTAATATATGTACATTTTTAATAACCACCAATGTATGGTAGGATTAAAACTTTTTTATTGTGAACATAAAACCTGCTCGCCAACAATAATTTGCGGTGACAGTAGGAAACACCCCTGTATTCCAACCAGCTGCCCATCTTCTTGTGTTGTTGAGTTATTGTCATTGAAAACAATTATTATGTACTCATGACCCTTCACACGTTAATAAATGTCAATACCAGTTTCGTTCTGTAAACGTGATAGTTAGACAAAGGAAACTCCAACGCTGTTTCTGAAAAATTGAAGAACAGTTTAAAGAATTTAATACTTCTATTCCAGCAAAAATCCAGAAATGATTTATTATTGTAGCTTAGTTGCGTTGATTGCAACTATATGTTTTAAAAACTGCGTTTCTCAGCGCTTTGATGAGAACTTTACAGGAGTCGTTTTCTGGCCCTATATAAAGTATCAACATGAAGATACCACAATGCCTGATCTGAGTAGCTACACCTTTCAAGATATTCAAACAATGCTGGAAGTGATTCTGGGAAGATTTTCACAAGTTGGTACTTGGGGCACGGGGTCCAAAAGTGGTACACATAAAGTTTATTGTGTTGCATTTAAAAGTTATATTTAAATTTACTGACCAAAAATTAAATAATAATTATAATAGAAAATTACACCCGGAACGTTACCTACCACACACAAAGTAAACCTGAAGTTCTCATTGCTGAAGCCGCAGCAACTATTAATAAAGAACAGTGTAAGAAAGCTTTAACAATTCAACAAGGAGTATGGCTCCACGAAGGACACCGTATGAAGACGGAGATATCATTAGCATTTGAATGTGTCGAAAAGGCAAATCAAATTTTCCCTGGAACCGTGAATAGTTTGGTGTTTTCACGTAATTTAAAACACAATGATGCGAGCATACTAGAACATTTAAAATTAGCGCGACGCACTTTCAGGCAAAATCTCAAACTCGGAGTTAGAATGGAATGCCAAGATGTATTTCATGATTTCGGTGAGGACACCTGGGAAGCGGAAGAACTAGCCGATTTAATAGTTCTTTTGCAACATTCGGACTTTATCGTATGCGAAATGTATCCCGAACAGAAATTTGCAGAGCAAGGACCCGAAATCGCATTTCACACAATTGGCGAGTGGCTGCTGCTGTTTCGAGGAAAACTTCAAACAGTAAATAGCAGAATAAGCGTCATGGGTCAGGTCAAGTGGGCTAGTGAGGGAAAAGAGTGGGAAACTGTAGAATACATGAAGATATACTGGGAAACTGCCAATCAATGGGCAAGACGTTATAATTTTTCAATGTGGTTGTTTGAAGCATTTGACTACCCATACAGAAAGGCTCATTACGGGTGGTGGAGACTAAAAACTAACTGGAAAATTAACAAACGAGATGGTTACATTGAGAAAATTATGGGTAAGGTTATGTTTCTTTAAATATCACAGAGTTGAACAGAATTAAAGCATAATGGAAAAAGTGTCTAATAACCATTGCGATTTTTTCCAAATTACCACTAATTGTAAGCTTGACAAAATGTCAGATATGGCAAGGGGAATCGATATTAGGATTCCCGATATTTTCTTTTTAGATTTCAATTTTGTTCTCCTTACTGCTTTTAGCCATTATAAAAATTGAAGCCTAAGAAGCGTCTCCAAAACGCAAAGTTTCCTTATGGCAGAAATTTGACTCCGGTTAATAGCTTGAATTTGTCTAGCATTTTCAAATAAGCAATCAAAACTGTCATGCAACGAATAATAAACTTTTTTACGCCTTTAATATTCCACATGCGTAAAAAACATCAAACTATTTGTAATCTTGGCTTTATAAAATAGGTATTACTTTAGGCTTGCCACCCACCGTTGGAATTTTAACAAGTTTGGAGAAATATCAGACGTTATATTTTCCAAACGACAACAATGACAGTGTTAAAACTCACCGTTCCACTTCAAGAAAAAAATATATAAAAAATTCGCAATAGATATTAGACACCACTTTTCTTAATTAGCAATAATGGTTTTCCTGTTTCATTTCTAGAAAAGGATCCACGTGCGACCAAAATTAGCAGTATGAAAACCAGTGTGATTTTGCATATTACTGTGGGATCACTGCTATTAGTTATTGTTTTCTTTTTTATTGTCTATTTGGTGCTTCGAGTAACGAAACTACAACAGCAGTTGTCCGATGAAGACATTAGCCAATTTATACATGGAATACCTGAAGATGGTGATGGGGTCTACGAGGACGATCCCGTCATGGTCAAATTAGCTCTACAGTTTTCTTACGATTCGTCATTTGAAATTGAAAAGGACGAGCTGAAAATACGTGAGTAGATTTTACTCAATTCTTAAGTGAAACTAAATTAAATTAATTGGCCCAACTTGCTTTATCAATATCACTCGTGTATGTAAATCATTGCGGTTGGAGTACATGCTCTTGGATATGGCTTTTCTAGACCTTTCAGGATTATGGTATGTTACATGTATTGGCTGTGATGTCTACGTGCTGAAACTACGTGCGTTCCAGTAGGTTTAAATCGAATGAATTGGATAAAAAATATAAAACAGTGGTTGCCATTAATTTTTATATTTGGAAAGTCATTACTCTTCTCAATTTCAGTCGTAAAATAGTATATCATTAGAAAGCACCAGAGGGGCACTTCCCCATACCACAATGAGATATTGATATCCCGAGTTGAATGAATAAATTTGACTTCGTCTGCGTATATAACTTACACCATTACTATTCTCCGCCAAATAAAAATGTGATGAAACTAATGTGACTTGTTTTCTGATAGAGTATGACCAAATGCTGGGAACGGGACAATTCGGATGTGTTTTCAAAGCGATAATTGAATTTCCTGATGAAACTAGGCAAACTCGTTGCCCTTAAAGTGGCAAAATCGGAGTGTACACGAAACGCCTTAAAAGGACTACTTTCTGAAATCAAAGTTTTAACTTACATTGGTCAGCATCCCAACATTGTAAAGTTAGAAGGAGCTTATACTGCTGAGCTACGGACAGGTGTAGTTTACATTGCCACTGAGTACTGCTGTCTTGGTTCGTTACAAGGTTATCTACGAGAACAAAATATTTCCGGCGTTTCCACTAGCAATAGGTACTTTTCAAAAGCTAAATCAATTATACATAAATCAATGAATATTAAATATACCAGAAACTTCAATATTTATAACGACAGCAACATAACTATAGTGCGACTTGAAATTTGTCCGCGAACAGAACATTTTTATGTTCAAATGTTTTAACTTAACTGTATTTTCTTTCACATTTCATCCTGTGAGTTAGGAATACATTAATAATAAAAATGAAAAGATTACAATACTATTGTCAATACTATTTATGTTACAGAGACGCAGAAACACCTCACCCAACATACGTCAACATCTCAGAGCCTATCAGTTTTTGGCAGATGCTGCAATGGTCCCAAGAGATTGCCTGTGGAATGGAATATTTGGGCACAAAAAATGTGGTCCATGCTGACCTCGCTACAAGAAATGTGCTTTTAAATGAAGAAAAAACTGCGAAAATTTGTGACTTTGGGCTATCCAAGCGAATGTATGAATACACACATTATATCAAATCTGAACAAGGACCGCTACCTTGTTCGAGATGGGTAGAACATTAAAATATTGTCCGTGCTTTCATAATATTGTATAAAAATATTAAAAATCTGTATTCGACTGACGCATTCTATTTCATTCAGGAAATATTCCGTATCCTGGTCTAACATGGACAACCAATTTTGTTAGCATGTTAGTACAGGGACTGCGGTTACCACGACCTGCTCATGCCACTTCTGAATTGTACGTATAATTAAAAGTTTGTATTGGTAATTCACATGTGTGTAATTATTATAGTGTGATTTGGATAAGTAGGTTTGAACTTATGTTGGATTGCTGGCAAACTGATCCGAATGAAAGGCCCAGTTTTTCTAGGATACAACAAGTAATTAACAGCATTAAAATTAAATACAAGAATTCTATCGATATTGGACTGGAACCAGGGGAAACTGCTAATGGAAATGGTCCTGTACTTCCTAATAAATAAGTGGAACACTCAATTACAATTCTCTATTCAATTAAAAAATTAAATACTTGGCGATAGTACATATACCTGAGTAAATGTATTGTAACGGTACTATTGATTTATCCCTTGGGATAGTATTTATTCATTGTGTATTGTTATTCCATATAGGGAAATAGATGGTGCTTATAAAACCAACAAATAAACCATTTAAAACATTCTTACTATTTTGGTTCAGAACTGAAATATTTTGAAAAAAATTGGGGTTTGTGGAACAAAAAGTTGCAATATTAAAAAAAGTTAATTACTGCGCATTAAAGCTACTGTGATGATTTTCAAACCAGCCTTGGTAGGTCTGATGCCAACACAGGATATCTGTTTATTTTTTGCGTTGTACAACGTATACCACTAGTTGTCATGGTTTTCGACACAGGGTCGTACTTTTTTAAACCAATACAAAATTTAGCACATCGTTTTAAACATGAGTTTACTTGTTTTATGTTTTTCTTAATTTAAAACATTCTTACTATTTTGGTTCAGAACTGAAATATTTTGAAAAAAATTGGGGTTTGTGGAACAAAAAGTTGCAATGTTAAAAAAATATAGTTAATTACTGCGCATTAAAGCTACTGTGATTATTTTGAAACCAGCCTTAGTAGGTCTGATGCCAACACATGATATCTGTTTATTTTTACGTTGTACCATGGCAGTAGGAACCGGGGGGAAGAGGGGGACAAATCCCCCCCAAGA
This sequence comes from Callyntrura guangdongensis, assembly GCA_027744295.1. NCBI lineage: Eukaryota > Metazoa > Arthropoda > Collembola > Entomobryomorpha > Paronellidae > Callyntrura > Callyntrura guangdongensis. The sequence goes on from JAHZNB010005538.1 coordinate 13,929, forward strand.
ATTCAGAGACTTAACATTACGTATATTACAGGCCCAAAAATTACTTAACATTACAGGATGGGCCTATCCCCCCTTGTCCCCCCTGTTCCTACAGCCCTGCGTTGTACAACGTATACCACTACCAATGCAGCTACCACTAGTATTCATAACTTTTCCTTTTTCTTTAGAGGTTGCTTCGTGCTTTTCAATTTTTATTACGATAACAGTACTGAAGGATAAAAATTTGAACAGAAGAGTAAGTCATCATTAATTTCATGTCTTCGTCACTAACTCTTGGGCTGTGATGATGTCTTGCTGTCAGGCCAAATTGTGGTTGCCGCTTTAGATCTTATCGTGCTTACCGTTAATAGACTTGTATTGGTATGTCCCACACATTGCCTAACTTGTCTTGAAATGTCAATTGTCTACAATACATGTCAACATCAGTATACGATGCGTGTGAGATCTCACAACTGACACTACTAATCATGGTACACCTAAGCGCTTTTTACACGACATTTCCGCAGCGGCTTTCGTGGTGCTGACAATCATGGGAAGCATTTCAGGAGTTAAGCCACAGGAAATGAAATTACAAACGTTTTGAGGCAACATTATGCATATAGTTTTTTGGCGATTTTTCTGAATTTGGAAAAGGGGCTGTATCTCTGGTTGTAAAGATGCTAGAGAGCTGCAAGTTGGCGGAAAAGATTTCTGATAGTGCCCCGGTTGCAACACACAGTTTTGTGTGGACAGGTTTTGTTTTTAAGGGAAATACGAGAGGATACTTGCAATCGTACATGTGTGCATTTTGCTGGTTTTCAAGTTATAAAAAACGATGAAAAATGAGTGAATTTGGGGGAGGGAGGAAAATAATTTTTTCTGTGCTGATCTTTATGTTGATTAAGTTAAATAAAGGGTTACACGGGATTGTTAAGTGGAATAATAATTTTTATTGTAAAGCCAAGCTTTCGAGTAAAAACTATACTCTTCTTCAGGGTAAAACGTAAGGAATGAAAAATACTCGAGTGGTTACTGTTATTTAAAACTGAATTTGTAATACATTAATAGAAAATTCATTTTATCTTGAAAATAGTAACTTCAAAAGTCACCATGGGAAAATAAGTCAAAGAATAAGTTGATTACCACTTGACATTTTCCCTTGTCAGTGGACCTGGTATCGCTAAATAAAATTTGAGCTTATTTAAAGTACAATTTTGACCCACCATATGACCCCCGGGAGTTGACCAAATCTCCAAACTGAAGTTGTATCTCCAACAAAAAGTATTTAAATTCCAAATTTGTACCAAATCGACTAAGGCGTCTGGTCTGTTAAATATTGTCAGACGGACAAATACGACAAAATCCACACAAGATGGAACATCTTTCACTTGCGTAATAAATTCTTATGTTATGAACAATTTGATTATGTTATTGTACTTAGAAATTGAGATTACCTAATCACAAGCGAAAGAAATCATGGCAATCGTGCCAAAGAAAATATTTGATTTAAAAATAAGTGACTTAACACATTGGGTTTGTAAATTTTAGAACTAGTTATCTTGACGAAACCAACTTATAATGGAAGTTTTCCGTACTGACTACTAAATATCTTCAGTTTTAGTTTAAAATTGATTAAGCTTGGTTTGTCAGAACTCTAGCAAAAGCGGGCAGTGTAATTGATAATTGGCATAATCAATTGTTTGGAACCCAACTTGATTGACGTCATAAGTTGTTTTGCCGAAAGTTGGTTTATTTTTGGCATAAAGCTAACTAGCTAAGTTACTATCACCAAACTTCACAACGCCCAACTTTATTTTAAACTTGTGGACACAAAGGAAAATGTGAAATTAAAAACACAAAATAGCTACGTAGTATCTAGTACTTCATACCATATATGGTTTTATGTTAACTAATAACAACTAAACGCAAAAGTGATTGAGATGACAAACATTATTTGGTAAGAAGCACTCCACTCTTTTCATAATCAACAGCAACCAACTATTTCATATAAATTTAGAACCACGTTCAGCCATTTTCGTGTTAATAAACTGGGCTTAAATATTTAAGTATTATAATTATTAATTTTAGCTTGGACGAATGGGGTTTCTTACGTAAACCCATATGTTGATGCTAAGTTTACCATAACCCGAATTGTTAAGCAACACAAAGCCTATACATTCAATAAAGGTAGTTGTTCACCATATTATGATATTATGCGTTTCCTTAAATAATATTGGTTTGTTTTTAACAACAATCTACTCTTCAGTTTTTGTCTTTGTGATATTCTAATTTAAATGTTTAAGCTGTAAGTTAGTAAGTGGCAAATAACTCTGAAATGAATATAAAATATTCAGTGCTTGCTACCTAAAACGTTTTTGGCCGATTTTATTACTTCCAACATTGGACTGTGTCCTGAATAAGAAAGTCCTGAAAGTAATGGTTATAATGTGTATTATATGTAGTAAAATATTATCAGCCTTATTCATGGTTGTGAATTTTAAAGTATTATACAAATTCATTTCCACCTTGGAAGTTGTACAGAGCACTACTACAAATTTTAATGAAGTGCATAGACTTCGGCAGAACAATCTTATACGGCAGTTTCAAGTTATACAGTCCTGTAGATTGCCTGATTGCATTTTTATAGTTGAAAGGGTTTGGAAGAACACTCGTCAAACTAGATTGAAACTCAGGATGCTAATACAGAAACTACAATAAAGCCTACTCATTTCTTTGTTCGAATTAATTTCAAAAGTAGTGCATCTTTGAATGCCAAAATGACTCAAAACAAATATTTTAAGTCTCAGCTCATAGCGTTAGCAATGAAACAATTTGACTTTTTCAACAATTTGCCTATTACATTAAAACGTCAAGCACTGCCAGCGCAGTCCAAGCGCTTGCAAAATATTGTCAACCAAAACAACATTCTTGTGTTTAGCGTTTACTCAGACAAGCAAAGGGTCTTCACAAAAAAACGCGTTCTACATATGCTATTGGTCACTGTGATGTTTACACAACTTGTCGCCAAACAAAAAGAAGCTTCCTCCAAAAACTCAGCGGTGACCATGGATGAAATACTTGCATGCTTAGGACTGGCTGCACTGATGGCTCACGGTCTGCTAATGCAAGTATTTCAAAGAAGCCAAACCGACGTACTTGTTTATCTGAATTGCCTGCTACAATTGGAACGAAAAGATCCACCACTGCTCTCTGATAAAAAAGGAAAAACTCTCATGGAAACGCTAAGGTTCATATTTTTTCTAGGTGTTCTTGCTAGTGCGATTCTCTTTCCGTTGGGTTATGTTCTAGCTTTCCACTGGATAGATCCTTGTAATTTTTTTCTAATTGGGTACATGTTGCTGCCAAGGTGCTCTCCAATGTCTGAATACGTCACAGGAACTATGCCGGGGTGGTGCTTGGTTCTAATATCAGCAGTTGTACAGCTAATCCTCTTTGCTGTAAATCTGTGGGTCTGGATTTTCGGTGCTCAGATGACAGGGTTTGTCATTGGAGTCCCATTGCTTCTGTCAATGATGATGTTTAATGACGTCGTGTTAAGGTAAATCTAATTGCAGACGTTGGCTTTTAAAGTTTAGAGATATGTTATAACGGAAGTACATTGTTATTATTTCAGATGTTGGAACAAATTCGAACAAAGTAAAACGGTCACTGAGGCAACGCAAAACGCTAAAGGGTATCGACAATTCATGGTGCTCGGAACACTTTGCAACATGTCTAATTGTCAATTTGTGCTAATTGCAATTATTATTGTAATATTTTCGCTTGCTTCTTCACTGGCTCTAATTGTAAAACTCGCAGAAGTAAACAACTCAGTTATGGAGGTTGGTACATTGTTAATTTGTGTGGTTGATTCAACACTAATTTTGTTAGTTTTGCTAGGCGGCATGGTAGTTGTGTGTGCAA
>JAHZNB010005539.1:0-12281 GCA_027744295.1 Callyntrura guangdongensis
TTATGAGGATTTGCAACGTATCACATCTGAAGCTATAATTAGTTGGTCCGGAAAAGTCAAACAGTTCCATAGAGACTGTGCGCAAAAAATTGCGTTTACTTTGGAGACAATGACAAAAGGTTAATGTTGAATGAAAATGAGGAAAGACACATAATTGGGCTGAAAATAACCTTGTCGTAGTACAACGTATGCTACATAAACTTGCTAAAAGCCCAATTTACACAACTACCTTATTGAAACCTGAAAACAAGAAAAAGAGCATTTCGTCACCAAGCCAAAAAAAAAGTATTCTTTCGAGATAAAAACACTAGTGAACTTATAAGTAATATTTCTGCTTTGTATCATGCTCTCAACAGCACTAATGTATGGTTATTAACGTATCGGTTCAGTCACCTTTATGCCACCATTACTGAAACGACGTTTAATCCCTAATGTACTTGTCAGAAAGCCGAGCAGAAAAACAGAGTGACTGCCTAACAGAGTTAAGAACAAATGGTCAGAAAGCTCTGAACATTACTCTGAGTAGAAGTAGCCAAATGGCATTTTTCTCTATTTTCTCGCAAAAAGGAAAGGATTTCGTAGTTTTATGCTGATTACTACAAGAGAATCTATCATTAAAGTCACATTGCATGAGTTATACACACATTCTATGCTTTCAACAATGTCAATTTTCTTTTCGCTCTAAAAATCTTTCCCCATCACTGCCATTTCTAGTTGTACCTCCTCGTCGGAATAAATTAAGTTGTTAACTGCCGTCTTGTAAAGCAATTTGTAGTTTGGATTGCATGTTTCAGTTTGTCCTTCAAGCTGGTGGCCTCTGCAGAAAGGTCCGTACGGCCTCGAAATCTCCCTTTTCAAATACGGATCTTTTGAGCTTCTACTAGATATTATCCATTGGCAACACACCAGAGGAGTGTCCGAACGTACTCTTTATACCATCTGTAATTCACAACAAAATCCATGGCAGTAGCAGTAGTAGTGGAGCCTTTTTTAACCATCTATTTATGCATGCCCTCTCTCACTGACGTTGCGTACAGTTGGCTGGCAGGCCCATTTGCATGTCGTGTTTTATGGCATGCATTGCGTTGGCTGGAAACTCACAGAGTTTCTTCCGCTACGATACTTTTCTTCCCATCAGTGAGAAGTATTCATTGTTGCGAGAAAAAATTGGCTTGTTATTTCGTAAAACGCTGAAAAGGTCAGAGTTATTTACAGGAAGCGAAAGGCGAACACACAGTTAAAATGGAAATCGTTTTACGAATCATTCATCCATGTGGTAAATGTATAGTAAACAGTGATTTTGTTTTAATAAAGCTCAAGGGGCAAATTGAACCCACAGGCTAAAATTTATCGAACTGAACCTCATTCTCTCTGTCTTTCACGTTTTAGTTTGGTTTACTAGTAACATCACGCTCAACACCATTTCACTGCCATGCCATGCCACTTTGCTTCTATCTGGAGCTGAATAAGTTTCATATTATGACGTTTTGTTCTTCCGTTCCGGGGGAGCCACAAAATCGTAAATTTCATACGTTCACATTCACATATGCATACGTAATGATATGGGACATCATGTCTTTTGCACAGTTGCTCGTAAAGTGAGACGGGACGGGAACTAGAATCTTGTAGATCCAGCCAACTAGTGTTTTCTGTCTCTGGACACCGAGCGGAGATTGGATCATTTCCTCTCCACTACCACCACACGGTGTATAATTATGCATAAGTAATAGTAGAAAATTGAAATCCTACCTTGCCTCCCACCTACGTTTACAGTCAAAGTTGTAGGTATCGCCGCATGGTATATATATTACCGTAATTATAATTAATTACGGTTCTAATGCCAAAACGGACAAAGGGTGATCACTGTGGAAAAGCATTGGCGCCGTCGTCACTAATGCAAATGTTTGTATAGTAAAGTGCTTAAGTATTATGCTTACGAACGAGTGCTTAATGATCAATTTAGTGAGCTACATCTTTCAGCCTCACTTGATCCCTGTATTTACAGCACAAGGGATGGATGTGATGGCGGTATTTATGATGCAAAATGAGGGTAGAAAATGGTGCCAATGTTGATACTTTAATAGCACTTTTAAGCCACATTATCCTGCTTAAGATCTTTTTTGTCAGAATGAAGCATATTATTAATATGATGATGATGACAACGTTGTACACTATTACCAGTGTCTGGTGCAACATGGTCATAATATCATTATCAACATTCTCTTCTTCACCAACAGCGTTACACGTCGATTGTTACGAGATTGTTAATACTTCTTGCATATACGGAGATGAGCAACCTCTCTTGTGTACATTTATGTATATCTTGAGTTCGGAAGATGATGCGATGAAGCTGCACATGTGTGACTGTATTTACAGTGTACATACTTACCTACGAGACTAGTTTAGTTCACAATATTTGCCTTAAAAAGTAAATCATTTATGTTTTAGTGAGGCATGCATGGCGTGTAAAGTATATAGCTTATTGCTTGACTTGTCACTGTCACTAAAACCGTCATATTACATATTTATGCGTGAGGAGGTACAAAAAGATGTACGAGAAAACGTGAACTGATAGCAGAATTGAAGGTAATAATAGTAATAAGATGGAGAATCGAAAAAGAAATTTGTAGGCAACGTTTTTGAAAAAAAGAATCAAGGAGAGAGAGAGAGGTACATGGTATTGAAACATTTTGGTTCGCATGTCCTGAAGTAATATATGCGGGAGAGTAGGAGGAAGAAGAAAAAGAAAAGGAGTAAAAAGTGTTTTATGAAAACAGAAACGTAGCATGGTATTACAATCATACCAGAAAGAAAATAGACATTATGTACGAAATTGCTCTCGAAAAATATTCACATGTGAACTGGGAATAATGAGAATGCATAACATATCACGAGTAAAATGTGTATTAATATCATACTCCTCAAATGGACGAATATTTATCTAAGCTGGTGAGGTTTTCTCGTGTTTTTTTTTTCGTTTGTAAAACTTCATGTGCTACACAACTGATAATACAGCACATGATGTTGATGATGAGAGTAACTGCTTGCTTTACATGATGCACTCTCCTCCTCTCGCTCTAGTACCAAAATGTGATCTTCCTTCCACTACTACACAACTTCTACTACGCTTGTTGTTGTGTATTGTATACTACTAAGCTGACGACGACGATGATGAGGAGGATGCTGACGATGATCCGTGTGCCAATGTTTATTGTGTTTGTTGCATTTATACTCGCACTCATCTTTATACCTGACACACTCGTTTCATGATGTAATCTTGAGCAGAATCAGCATCTGGCTGACTATGGCATTGCCAGTAAAACAAGGAGATACAATCACATCGACATTCGGTCGGTGAGATAGCAATAATAGCAGCAAGAACTAATGTAGGTATATAGCTTTTACGTTGGTTTCACTGCACAAATTGAACCAGCTGCACTGCTGATGCTGGTTTGTTGAAGTTGTTGTTGTTGTAGTAGTAGTTTAGTGAATAGTGATAGCAGAGCTAGAGCATCTCTCACATCTCATCTCGCTCCCTCCCTCACCACACACAATTACGTTACAGAGAGTCAGGCAAGCAGCAGCAGCAGCATCGGAATTCAATTCAGAATTTTTGTAAGGAGTCACCCTCGTTTTTTTCTGCAGAGAGAAGAGAGTGGAAAAGGCGAAAAAGGTAGTAGTCGCGTTAAGTCAGCCAAGCAGCAGGGAGGGAGTAATGCTTAATACCAATACCAAATTGCCAGACGGTTCCACAAAAGCATGGACAAAAGTTTATGGCAGTTTACGTATATGTACATATAATGTGTAGGAAATGGTAACACTCTGGTGGCGGTGATCACAAAAATATATATTATTATGTATGTGTGTCTGTGAGAGTGTGTGTATATATTGTCGTTGTATCAACCGACCGATAAATAAAAGGAGCCAAAAAAGTGGCACTCTGACTGTGTGCAACCGAGTAAAAAAGGAAGTGAAACATCAAGGCATTATCATCATCAACGTTCTCTTAGTTTTGTAGTGGACCACTTGAACAACACCATTTTCAACTCTTTTGTTGTTTTTTTAAGCGAGCGAACGTGTATCTTCTGCTCTGTTGTGAATGTCACTGTTCTCAGTTGCTCCTTTCATTGCCGTCCTTTTTTATATGTAAATTCACACTTTGCACTTTATTATGTTCCATGCAGAATCGTAGTACGAGAACGGATCAGAGAAGCATAGTAATGAATACAGGGTACTCTTTCCTTTCTCCAGACGAGACTATGCGTATTTGGTTGTGGATTTCAGGAATTGTTCTGTTTCATTTCTAAATATTTTTGAGAGAGTGATTTTTCTTAAGCATAGAAGTTTCCTTGATAAAAGGAAAAGTTGACATTTTAGCTGTGTTTTGTGTCCCTGCTGACTGTGAAGTGATTTCAAGTTGGTTCCTAGCAAATAACGTCAATTTTGTTGTGGCATCAACCAAGTTCGAACATTGATGTTGTCGTATCTCGGTTCCAATTGTGTTTTCCATGTCATTTAAATACGTGTGGGGGTAGACAATTGACAGTTGACAGTGCTTTTTAATACAACCAGAAACCTTTTACAGTTTGAACAACGGCGCTGTATGTAACCCGTAAGTCAATCAGTTCTTTACATTATTTTGTTTTTTCCTTAGGCATAATCTAAAGTCCCGTGAAAAGTTCATGTGACATCAAAGTAGATGAGATAGGGGATTGGTTTGGAGGAAACTAAACTGAAAGGATAAAGCAATGAGTGACACCTAACTTTTGAATATTTTATATGAATCCATCTAGCTATATGGCACACTTGTGCAGTGTATTTTACGCCAAAGTGCTAAACTCTGGATGCAAAACAAATGTGATTTGTCACATTTAATTTAGAAGTTGACAATCATGACAGGCGGTACCATCTGAGTCTTGAGTTTGTACTTAGGTGACGAAGGCAGCGTATTTCCAGTGACAGCTAACATATTAAAGTTAAAGTGATGGCTCTTAGATAGAAACCCAAGACGTGACATCTATGCTCCTCCCTGACACTTGTCATATTATGTATGTATCATGATGCTGTTGTAACTCGTAACTTGAATCTCTGCCAAAAAAAAAAAAACTTGCACACTGCTGCATGCAGTGAACGGACGTGACGATTTTGCCCATTTATATTTGTAGGTGCTACTATTGAAAAGCAAATATTTAGCATTGTTCAAGAACAACTTTATCGTCCGAGTTATTGATGACAAGTATTGTAATAGATCCAAGACATCACAATTAATTGGGAGAATGTGGTTGATGTGACGACAATTTTTCTAACAAACACTGGCCATGATTAATAGTTCGTGTGGTAGGTGAATGCTTATCGTTTTTCCTTGGATAAGCTAGGGAAGTCGTATAATAACTCTCACAGAAAGCATTACTAGGTAAGGACAAATATACGTGTAATAAAACAGCCATCGTTTGCTTTATAAATACGTGCACTTGTTGCAGGCAGGCGTGTCCGCATACATAGAATGCCAAGCTATATTTATACCATAATTAACAGATCAATGCACACGAAAGAATGACAGTATTTCATTGAACTCAAGTTATTGAAAAATTACTCCAATAAAAATGTAAAATTCGACATGATATTACTTGTTCACATGTGACATAAATACGAGGAATTTACGAGCAAATTGGATTTTTCTAAGAAGCAGAGGCACAAGTTTTTTTATTGTAGGTAAGTAGGTATGTGGCATACATGTAATATGTACACCTTCTAAATAGACCCTGATTTCTCTGAAAACATTTTATGTGTAAACTCTTTCAATCAAACTTTGCACACCATTATACTTAATGAACGGCACCATGCATAGTTGTCCACTTCTAAGGAAGTATAAGTATCTTCACAATATTCACATATTCGCATGTACTCTATTTTACAATATTACTAACTTAAACCATAAATAATAATAAATATTTTATTGTATAATAAATGCATCGATAATCTTGTGGTAAAAGCCTTGAAGATATCTTCATTTTTATATAACTTTTTAATCAGTTGTTTTGCTGTTGCTTTCGTTACTTTTGGGATTTAGCAAGAATGTTTGTACACAATCTCTCGTACGTCTGACTAATCTCATTCCAATTGCCGCACATATAATATACAATATATAGAATTTAATGTAACATCAAGAAACGATTATTTCTTCGATAAAAACTAAAACATCTATTCACTGCAATTCTACAATCTGATGCGATGATGGTGAACTAGAGTTAAAGGCAAAGGCAGTTAAAAGGATGTACGCGTTTACTCGCGCGCCGAGTATAGTTTACACGGTGTACCTTTTGCACAACTTTAAAATTACGAAGTCAATGTACAAAGATGGAAAAATCATCGTTATAGTCTTACGGTGTTTGCTAATTAATTTTATATTCTGGCCTTTGCTCAATTTCCATTATTTTTTAAACTGTTTCAGGGCGCGGCAGCATAAAGTGGCAATTGGCAATCATTCGTTTTATTTCAATTATATATTTCATTTGTGTGTAACGTAAAAAACGGTGCAATCATCCGTCGGGTGCATAGAGCATTATTGCTTTAAGCAAAGCTGCAATTTGAATCACTGCACCACATTATTTTTCGATTGCCTGTGGCTATTTCTCTACTCTGTTGTCAATAGTGCACACGAGGCGAGTAGTCTTTAAAGTGTGCCTTTAACTGCCTGCAGTATTGTATATGTACATGTTTAAAGGCGTCAAAAGGTAAAATGAAACCAATGTATGGCCATCGGGTTTGGACCGTGAAGATTAAGTGTTGACCTACCAACCATAGATTTCTTTTATGTGTTTATATTGTTACTTTTTATGATTTTTTGCGTGAATGACTAATTGGCAAGTTAGAGACGCTGCGAAAAATTTATCGCGAATGAAAAAAGGGTAGTGGGGCTTGATATTCGGTTAGCGGTTGTTAGAATTTATTACTATTACTTTGTTGCCTTTTTCCTGTTTACTTTGCATATTGCGCGCTGTCGGAGCTACAGACCGGCTTAGTCGCAAGGTGCATAATCGCAAATTGCAATAAAAGTTTAAGGAAGATTCCAACTTGGCAGTCAATGACATTTTCCAATATTAACATTGTATGGCGATAATAAACAGCAACAAAGTTGTAAGAAGGAATCACGTACCTTTTTTGACATGTGAAAACATGAATATCAGGTTACCCCGTGTTCTACAACTACAACGCTTGTCGCCAGGGCTCTGCAGCCACCCCATGCACCCTATGTTGCTTACCCTAAAGGATTTTTTTCTTTTACTATCTACACATTGACAAATATGGTCACTTTTAACTGTACAGTGTTGTCAATCATTTTAGCGTCAATCATCATCTTCAACAGCTTTACAAGTTACTTCTTTTACCTAGTGATAAGTTTAAATTCTCTTTAAAACTGTATAAAAATATAATCAAGCAGCTATAGATACCACTTGGTATTTTAGTCGAGTTAAACGCAGATGCGTGACAGGTGCAATATCGTATGTACGGCATTTCTTCTGCCAAATGGTCTGTATAAGTTACGCATTTTTTAGTTAGTAGGATTTAACTAAGCTTGTTGTCGCCATGTTATATCGGTAATCTGTATCTACATGTTTGATTGTTTTAAAAGGAAATTTTGAAAATATTTTTTCAAGATTAATAAAAGATTGAATTTCAAAATTCATAGCCAGTTAGAGGAAGTTTTCAAGACAGACAGGCAACAGGCAGGCATTATTGTACTGACTGAATATAGACATATGTACATTGACGTTTCCAGATAGATTAATGTATTACGGTTTAAAACCCGAATGGTTAAACTTGTTAGCTTTGCACACCTGTTCTCTGGCCAGCTTTGAAATACCATGCAAGACAATAAAACACACAACGCTATATAAAGACAGTGATGCCAACGGCATGCAATTTTGTTGAAAAAATATGTACCTTTGAAGCAAAGAAAGAATTGTATTTTAGTGGTGTCACCCCATGTACGTGTGTACCCTGTGTATGTTCTATGGTGTCTTCGATTATTAAGCGAAAACAAAAATGTATTTTCCTTGAAATATTGGATCACGAGAATTTACTGGTTGGAAACAAGCTTTACAATGTTTGCGCTATATGAAGTAGTTTTATTAATACGTTATTGTTCGCGGTAAGCAACAAATCATAAATACCTAAGCATTTAGCGTCTTTCTACAACGTACAACTTGTACCATCATATCTGGTTTCTGTACTACCGTTCACTGAGACTATGAACATATTCAATATTATCATCTCTTTCTATTTTTTAGTCGTTTAGAAAATAAAAATAAAATCTTTTGGGATGAGAGAACATTTTTTTTATTCTCTGTCGTAATACGTTTTTCATAGCATGCATGTTTTATGTGATGCACATCAACAACACATAATGGTAATGGTATCTGACTGTAGTTGTGTGTACAAAATACCAGCACATAAACACACAAGGCACAAGACTAGACAGGAGAAGAAGTTCCTTTTTCATGTCGTTTGTATGCGATGTTGAAAACCAGTGAGTTCTCCTACCATACGAAACGAATCTACGTGAAGCTCATTGTTCGCAAAATAACCATGACTTTACGCTCTCTAGTGTTTAAACTCACTCAAGTTATCGTTATTTATTGCCATAAGGGTTACCGAGTGATTTTATTCCAAGGATTTCAAGAAAATCCTATTGAAACCGTTTACTAGGTGCATGGCGTAGCGCTGCTCATATCATCGCTCTCACTCAGAAAGAGTGGTGCGCTTGACAACAAAACTGAATATATAGACGCAAAAGCAGCGGAAAAAGACATCGATTTAAGTTATACAACAAGTTAAATAGCTCAATAATCTCGCGTCATTTATTTGAAATGGATAATAAATCTGACATTGTTGCGCACACACAATGGTTCACAACGAAACCGGCTAAAATTTTAAAGTAAAGAATATTTCCTTACCTAGGCATTGTGTTACCAAGAACGGAACTAATCTCGCTGGATTTGTGCTGTGTGATTGTAGTTCGTACGACAGGGATGCACCAAGTTCCAGTCACATAAATTCTTTTCATTTTTAACGCATACCAATGTCTCATTCAAGCCTTTCAAGCCTACATCATGCTGACATTCATTCCAGTTCATTCTATTCTATGAGCCTTTTTTAGAATCTGGAAAGATGGATAACCGTAGTGAGCAAAGTAGACGTGTAGATAGGTAACAAAACAATATGGGAACGAGCTGCTCTATAACAAGGGGAACATTGAGATTCTTAAAAAAATGAATGCTAAAAATAAATACAAATGTGCATACATAACGGCGGACTACACACCCACATACACGAATGCTTGAAGTTTTTATAAAGTTAGCAGAAACAAAAAGGTAACTACATTTAGGATGTCTTATATCTACATCTTATTGCTACTAAGAAATCGTATCAATATCAATAAAAGTACGTGTTCAGAACATTTTCGTCCTTTATAGCTATAGCCCTACTCATACATGCCATGAACTTCAGTAGTTAAAAAAAATTCTCCGTGTCCGTGTTATGACTCTTGACATGATATGAGCTACACAAAGTCGCGTATATCATTTCTACTGCAGCACGTTTTGGGAACGTTGTATGTTTGTGACTCGTGTAAAAAATTAATGTGCAACGTCGTGAATACACGAATGCTATTTCATACAGGCATCAAGAGGATTTTTTTCTGATCCAAGGATCGGATCACAAATGTCGGAATGCTCCAGAGAGACTGCTACAACAAGAATCTATCTAATTCCTGGCAGCCGAACCCGTGTACACACAGTGGTGCCTAAACTAGACAACCGACACGGCTCGAGTCGGAGTAGAATGATGAAATATAGTTTCATGGCAGGCAACATTGAAAAATATATTTTTTTTGCCATTCCATTCCAACTGATCATTCAGGAAGCGAAAAGGGGCTGATATATTTCTACACACCTTTTTTGTATTTTTTTGGGGGGTTTTCGGTTTAGAATAACAATTAAAAAACACACACACACATGGGAAATTATCGTAGTACGCCGAAACTTGCGTGTCGTCGTCGTGGTGTAGCCGGATGAGAAGGCATTACCTTTAGCATGAAATCCTTTGAAAACTTTGCCTTGAGCTTAAAGAGCTATAAAACTGAAATACAATAGATAAAACGCTAATTATAGGCAATGATTAGTTTAACGAGTTTAAATAATAGTAGATTGTACACCGTGCGCGGTCAATATACAAGGTAGACAGGGTAGGCAACGTGGTTGCTGATATGCTGCATTTATTTATACTATTCAAAACAAAATCAACTTTTTTTAAGAATTACTATTGACTACTTGCTCATCGCATTGAAATTGTAGACTCGCGCAGCTAAGATGTAATTGCAGGCAAGAGGAATAATGAAAAGACTGCCAATAACGTCTGGTCCTGTTTTAGTAGTTCTACAAGAGAACCTTAACATTCGTTTGTTTGCTAAGGTCAAGTGTGCAGCAGACATCTAATTTTGTATATTACAATTGCTGATCACACAGGTGCTCCCATTGCGATTTAGGATTACGCTCGCAATTTTTTTTCATCTTTTATTAAATGCTTTAGGTGTTGAAGTCGAGCGAAACTGCTGTTTGTTACCATTCAACTTTTCAATCCCCTTCGCTTTTCGTTGGCATTTACATCTACCTAACTATGCGGCAGGCAGGCGGACAAATGAAAATTGAGCACATCATTCAACAGCTCTCTCTGAACATCTCTGTATATTCCATCACCTTTAACATACTTCCATCAACTGGTTTCTTTTGCTGTTGTGCGCAAAACATTGTTGTTGTCTGTCTATTACATACCTGACAGGCTGTTGAATATTTCCCACTGCATTGGAAAAATATTTCGAGTTAGAATGGAGATTAATAGTTACGTGCTTTTTTATTTTTACTTTTTCCTTCAGTACGTCTCCACGGGGATATCCCAGTTGTAATTAAAGTATATTTCGTAAGCTGGTCACTTTGTTTGCTAAGGTAGTCGCAATTTATATTCTTTTATGAGATGACTATAGAAATTACTGGGCCGAAAGTATGAGCCATTCATTCCACATATATTTTTTTACTATCGCAATACAATATATGCAAGACAAGGTGTTCATTATAAATCCGTTTCATTTTTCTTCTCTATTGAATGGCCTTGCACATCCTCAAATCATTAAGGTTGGTTACGTGAGCACTCTTGCCGTGAGTGTGTACGACAGCTAAATGAATCGTTCTGTTGTTTAAAGGAACTCTCAATGCTAGCATAAATGCACGTCGTATCGATGTATACGAACAAAAATTTAATTCATTAAACATACCATATAATTTAGGGAATACACACAAATGTCTTTTGTGATGGAACATCTAACTAACAATCAGCAAAAAACGATGAATTCAGTCACGTTATGATGCATTTAATAAATATATCACACTTTTGAAAATTTATCTTCAAAACAGAACTTGCCATTATTATTAGCGTTGTTACAATTTGACGCACCTTTACAGAGCTCTATTATTAGGTATGTGTACTACCTAATGCACTTTAACATCATAATATATTATATTCCAAAGGCAAAAGGACAAACCAGTCACTGGAGCCGTACAAGCCGCAAAGGTCCAAATGATGTGTTGTGTAGGCAAGGGCAATAATAATAATAATGATGATGATGATGATAGATAAGATGGTCGCGATGCAATTTCCATCAGGGTTGGTTCTTAATTTCAGCTGAGGATCTTTCCAAAAACACGACTGAATTTAAGAAATTGTTGGTAAAACTCGCAACCCTTCCCTAGATACATGCTGGTGTTCATTCGTGTGTGTACTAGCTATAATTAACTCCGTCAACGTTCGTGCAAGCGAAATCACTGTGCGTGGTATTATTGTATTGGATCATATATATAAATAAATATATATTATAATATGTATATATAAATGTGGCGTCTTTTTTGATAGTCGTATGTTTATAGTCGTACACCTTTGTTGTCCTAACTTGTGAGCATTTCGAAATTTTATTATTTATGATCATACCATATTACCATTATTTCCGTCAATCAACATTTTTGGATATACACATTACACATTTAACAGTGATGCCACGGTAAAGTTAAAGTTCCAAGTAATTTTAAAATATACCTGACGATGAGCAAATGGGCAGGTTTATGCTGGTTCATGATTTAAGATCTTTTCATAATTACATTATTTGAAGATGCATGAGTGACTAGGTGTAGTCTTCATAATCTCGTGTTTTCAGACTGTTACGTCAGCCAACT
>JAHZNB010005540.1:0-14795 GCA_027744295.1 Callyntrura guangdongensis
ATAATATTTCCAGACGATTTTATTTTCATGAAATATCGCTATCATGAAGCTCCATCAATAATCGATGTTGGATACTTATACATATACATAACTAGGCTATGTCGGGTCGGGAGAAACGTTGTTTTTGATATATTCTTTTTTAGAAGAAACACTTAAAGTCGTTAATAGTTTGTATGAAGGAGACAGGATCAAAGAATGGTGAACAGTATCTGCTGTAAGATTTTGGAGCCACGACGCTAAATGGTTTCCATAATGGTTCGTGAGGCATTTTCCTAGTGAGTGTTTAGTATTGCAGACAATCAATGAATAGAGGGTGTGAAAGAATATTAACTTGTTTTAACGGATACAGCGGGGCGAGGAGTAGTGGATTTGTTAGTGTTGGAGATTTGGAAACTGTTGCTGCTGCTGCATTTCGTGTCTTTTCTTCGTTTACTTCCTCGTCTCCATTCGAACTCCTTTACTTTTTCTGCACCTGCATGATTCATGAACGTTAATTTTAGACTCGAGTTTTTGGCACTCTTCCCTGCTTTTCCATTTTTGGGCTTAGGCAGCATCATATTAAATCTCTGCTGCCATTCGAGAATCCTTCTCACAACGCAATGTTCCTTCTGTAGAAAGGGACTTGTGCAAATGGCTGGTAATATGCGTGAAGCAGTACGTACGTAATTGCGAGACAAAATGTTCCTTTTCACAGGCCGTTTCAATATAAGATTACCATTCTGCCTAATGCTTTTACTAGAATGAGAACAGAAAAAAATTCGAACGAAAATGATGTGTTTAAACTCGACCATGAGTGATGCTTTCGTGTTTATTCTTTCCAGTATCTTCCGCTTTAATGGCTTTTAGGGACGTAATAAATTCTTCCAGTCGTCGAAAAAAACCGAATGTTAGAATGTATACCATAGACGCTGGTTTGGTCTAAAATAGAAACCGGCTTATGGGAAAGAACCGGGTGGTTCGTTAATCCGGCAACGTGAGAAGCTCTAAAAGATGCACATAAGAAATAAAAGTGGGCGGGAGGTGTTTATTTTCACAAAACTTATTTTTCGAGGATTCATCTTTTTCAAAACGACGGCACCAAAGTATTTGCGATGAAATATATGAATGTAATAATAAAATATCTATCTTGGGTGAATTTTTTTTAGATCCCTAAGTTAAAATGCCTTTCAAGCCACCAGAAAATCCAAAGTGTCCCAAGTGCGGAAAGTCCGTATATGCTGCAGAAGAGCGACTTGCTGGGGGCCAGAAATGGCACAAAACATGTTTCAAATGTGGTATGTTTTTTCATTAAAATTTATGTGTAGTGATGTGCATCATTGCATTTTTAGAATGCAGCGAGAAGTGACCTAAATCATTCGATATAAATTACAACATGAGCTTAAGTATGCATGTTTCTTAAACAGGAATGTGCAACAAGATGTTGGACTCCACAAATTGCTCTGAACACGATGGAGAGCTCTTCTGCAAGGTCTGCCATGCTCGCAAGTTTGGACCCAAGGGGTACGGCTTTGGAGGTGGTGCCGGATGTCTTTCCATGGACACTGGGGCTCAGTTTCAAAACCCAGAGGGAGACAGGTAACCCATTGTCCATTTCCTCTTTTAGTAAATAGTTGCTGCTTAATTTAACACACAGACACATTTGTTACAACCGAAATCTACGACGTTCCTGAAAGATATATCTTTTGCACTATCTCTTTAAACAGAAAGATGATAACTGTTACTAAATTGAAGAGAAAATGAATTCACACAAATTTTACATCCACTGTACACCGTTCTTGTGATCAAATTATTAAATTTTGTGCTGACACTTTTCATTCTGTTCTCGGTTTTGGAACGAGACAAGTCCGTTTGGTGATGTTTTTTTTGTTTTTCGGTTTCTGTAAAATTGCATTTTCGGAAGAGTATTTTAACGATAAAGTCATTTGCAAGTCCAACGTTTACAGTAAGCTGTAATGTCTCTTGTCACTGTTTGCTACTGAAAGAACCGTTACTACCAGCAGGGTTTTTCAGGATGGAATGACTTTTATAGCTACTTAAATTGTTAAGCTATACACAATGTGTTAATTTTTTTTACAAAATGCTCAAGCCTATTTTGTTTTACGTGTTTTTGTCTTTATAGCGCAAAATAGCTCCCTTGCTAGTTCACTTGACCAGTCTGATAACTCTATAGCTACATAGATAACTTCAAAAATGATTACTACACTCTACCTTCTGCAACTACTACTGCTACTTCTGCTGGAACACAATTTACACACACATAATCTATTATATATACATAAATACATTAAAAATTAAATACTTGTAGTAGAAATAATATTATACTACATTGCACAAATGAAATTTAATGATGTCGTTAAAATTATACATGGTCTAAAGAGATCGTTGGCCTTCAAATCTATATCTGAACGATACACATTATATTTAAAAACACACACACACACACCAATTTCAACTCTAAAAAGGTGACTAGTTAGTATACTAAAAAGGAAGTTCAATAATGAAAATAATAATAATAATAATGCTGTCCAGTCAAGTTGAATCTGGTATTATTATTATTGCTGTTATTAAATACTTTACAACAATGTTCTCATTTCCTCTTAATTAATTATGACTCTGTAATTGTTGTTGGTAGAAAAGTGTGTTCCTTTACTACTAGTTGTTGGCAACGAGTTTCCGTAGCTCGCCGAATTTTATAGATTGAGTTTAAACCTTTTTTGTCGTAGTAATGCTACCGCCGCCATATATACATATACTACATAATAAGTATGTTTTTAAAATGATTGCATCATTATTCTTACTTAAACCTTAAACCTAAAATGCTGAGTTAATTACTTAGAGAACACACATGGGAACTGTATTATTCCTTATTAAACCATTCACAAAGAAAACGAAGATGCCTAAAAATACTTGAAATGCTACTACTGTTTAGACGGGAAAACACATTGGAAAATTATTTCCCATTGCCACACCTACCTATTCAGTACCGTATTATTATCATTTGTTTTGTCTGTCTGTCTATCTGTCTCTCTTTCTCTTTCTGTCTTTTTTTATCGTTTAAGTAATGTAGTCACACATTGAAAAAATCCTTTGATATATATGATTTTTGAATACTCCGATCGTATAATAATAGTAACTACTACTACGTTTAAGGACTCTTTTTTCAAAGCGGTTACTCTAAACACTTTAAACATACAAATGTACAGCCCTTGTTGTCGTTAATGTGTTAGATCTTGGGCGAAGATCCACAGCTTGCTTTATGTATCATTGCATTTCTAACTTTACGTATTTCTTTACAATAGTCCCTAAATTCGTATGGTATGGAATCTTCTGTAAATAATGGTTATATTGTAAGAAACGTGCTTTTGTTTTTGACTATCAAACAAGTGGGAACGATCAGATGAAACATGGTCCTTGTCACGACAACTAGTGTCAAAGTTATGTTGAAATTTTGTACAACCCCAGTCAGTCATAGCTACTGCTAACGTCACATTATATTTTGGTGGTGATGATGATGAACTCCGACAATATAAACAAACGTATGCATACATATACACAATAATAATAATACGAACGGCAATCAAATATAAATGCTGATGATGATGATGATAATGATTATTCGACCAATACTAATGTGTACTATTGACTTATCTGCTGCCTTGAAAAATAGTGTAATTTTGTGATCATGATGATGATGGTTACTCTTTCAACTACCTACTTTCTCTGGTTGATCCCACAAAACTTTCCAGCAAATATCACACGTCCACGAGATTTTAGACACAACGCAACAGGTGCATTAAAGTTTTTTTCCTAAACACGTTCGATTTTACACAATGCATGTCTAGGTTTAATATTATGTCATATTATAAGAGACCTAGTAACTGAAATCAGTCTGAAAATCTACACAAATAGCTAGATCGTGGATTAACTACACGTTAGTTGATCTGTTCGGCATTCAATTAACTAGGCTATCGGACCACGAGTTATTATATGCTACTTTGTTAAGCACAACTTGAAAGCATTATTATTCACATTTTTGCTTAAAGCTACAATACGCTTACTTACGCAGTGGAGACTGAAGTTGGATTGGTGTTACGACTGCTTACATTTTCCGGTGTTTGTCAGTTGATTCCATTCATTCAGGCTACTCCGGTAAAACAATACTTTCTAGTTGCATAGCTATACTCACTAATTTACCTACATAGTGTTGCTCTTTCTTCTTGTGCATTTATCTTTACTGTAAATACAGTCAGTTAAAAGATAATCTATACCCCGCATCCCATTATGGGTAATATTGGTCATTTGTGACCAGTTAGAAGTTCAACACTATTTTCTGCGCCAAAACTACACAAGACTAACAACCGCTTTTTCCAACCTAAAACAATCTTTGTAACAAATACGCTTACATGAGTATCTCTAACAATATTCATTCTACTACTACGCTTATTCAACTTTTTTTTTAACATAACATAAATAGTACAAGCTTGTTTTAATGAATACCGCGATATTAACGCTTTTTATGATCTTAACTTTGAATTCATACACACACGGATTTTAAGCTTTTTAGACTATAGTAAAGTATTTTAAGGATTTCAATATAATGTTTACATATTTTGGGACATATATGCTGGAAACACGTACTTTAGAAAGCAATTTGCAGAAGATTTTTTTTTCTTTGAGACATACTTAGGACAGCGTATATGTGAGAGTCACGGATTGGCTATACTACTGACAATGAAAAGGTACTTTGTATTTTTGCTTGCTTTATGACATTTTTATGCTGAACATTTGCAATTAAACTGTTAGGTACATGGATATACACACCACTTACAAAAACCACAGTAGTGACATAATGATAATATGACTAACCGTCGTAGTGTCATAAATAAAAGTTTCGTTCTACTATGACTACTAAAACACCATTCGTGCAATTAGATACTGCCGTTTGATACGATCGCTTTTGTTTGATAATGCAAGCAAAAAGAATGATATGAAACATCACTGCAATAGGTATATCTGTCTTGAATGAGTTCCTCTCAAGTTATTCAATTCCACAGACGTGAAGATCAATCAGTTGAAAGTTTTTCTTCGTAGAAGAAATTAGAATATTAATTTTAAAACATCATCAACATGAATATAGGGAAGTATGTTACCAATGTTAATAAGTATACCTATGTAAACACAGACGAAAATTTATGATGTATGAGAAAGTAATTAATAACACTAGCTAAACTATACATACTTGGCACTGGAGAATGAGCACAATCCCTTTAAAAACCGGGAAAGGCGATGATGGTAACTCTAAAGTAAGAATCAAGTTAATTAGACAATATTATTACTCTGTACTGTAAACTGATAAAGTATGTACGTGTGTGTAAAATGACTTGGAAGGAATAACATTATTGCCGAAGTGAAATAAAAAAAATAAAGGAACACTAAAAACAATAATAACAACGAGTACATTACCGTCACTAGAGTGATTATTATGCATTATGTACCTTCGAAACGGGTACTGCGTTACACAGTTACACAATAAAATATAATTTGTAGCATTCCTTGGTACAAACATTTTAAAACTTTCACCAAGCAAGATGACACGTTTAAAGAAACAAAGATGACGGTTGAGTACCAATGGATGCTCCCTGTAACGATAAGTAGCATCATCATCATCACGACGATGTAATGATCATGCAAGATCATGTTCTGGAAGAGAATGCTGAAAGGAACAAGATGTTGGATCAGGGTGAGCCCCCATGTGAAAAAAGAGCAGCAGTAATATTGATAGATTTACGAAATATTTGATAAGACATTTTTTAATGATTTCTCTATATAAGTGGTGTATGTTATTAAATTAATTGATACACACATTGATGGTTCAAATGATATACCCTACACCCAGTTTTTTCGTCACCCTTTCTGTCCCAATCGAAGCTGTTAAATAGTTCGAGGACCTTATAATTTGATTTCTCTTTAACACCAATAATAACTACACTGTTTGTGTTGATTTGTTGAACATGATCCTAATTCAAGTTGCATATTTGTTGGTCAAAGTTCGCAAGTGCATTCATTTTATTTGTAACTGTGACCTGCGCAAGGCACGACTGTTCTGCTCTTTCACTACTGACCTTTACAAAATATTACGTCTCCATTTAATGTAGAATTTAATTTTTTTAAATCAATGCCCATTCGAGAGACGTGACCAAAGATATGTAACTCAGTTCCAAAAGTCGTAAAAATTGTAAAAATACGCGTAAATGGAGCTTTGGGGTATGATTGTGTATTTTTTATCTATATGTAACAAATAAAGCAATATAAAGTTAAATTTCGATCTCATCCCAACTTTCCTGTAGAAAGGTGAAAGTAGCAGAGAAAAGTTGGTTGGGAAGGCCCTAAACGCTGAGCTTTAGAATGGGTAGAGGAAAGCATTTTAAAATTACATCGTACTAACACGATCAGGGACAGTCTTGAATTGTAATCAAATGTGTAATTTATTCATGTATTAGAATGTATTGTGCTTTAAACGGTTTCTGCACTACTCATTTAAATGACCTAGTAATCGCTATATATATTTATGCTGATGTTGCTGCATGGTTATGTATTTATTTAATGACTTTTAGACAAGATTTTTAAACCGGTGGGTGGATTGGCAGTATTTGACTAATTTACACAACGAGACAAAAACCTTTACGTCGCATGTATTTTTTATAAACCACACAGCCCAGTTGTCACCATTGTGATCCACTGTTAATTCCTTTATATTTGTAGTCTATTAACCCGATTGTAGACAGTGCCCAACATTTTATATATATTATCTTTATTCGAATGGTAAATAATTAAATATTACTGCCACATGTTAACTAAAAAATATGTCAAGTATGTATCGGAATGATAAATCGTACATTTTCTCGTATTTTGTAATATGTAGCTTCCTTTTAAACCAACACTTACCCAAGCTAGTCTTGTATTGAGCGGCTGCCGAATGCATCAACCTTATTAGTCACCTTCTGTCAGTGTAAACATTTTACTAAATTTCCTTCACGAGCACAAACATTATACAAACATAAAAATATCATCATGATTAATCATTGTTTTAAAAAGTTTTATAATGAGTAAGAGAAACTGGCCTGCTACAACATTCAAACCGAACCTGGCCTTTTCTAATTTTGACGGGTTTGAACTTAATTTTTGTGTAATGTACTTATTTAATATGGTATATTATTTACAATGTTAATTAATAATGTAACAGTATCATTTTAATGTTTTACTATATTATAAGTAATACTACTATTTATTTATACGATCCATCAACATTATTGTTGGCTGACTTTTGATAATTTTCCATGGTAGTTGACAATTACTTGCACCCGTATGACTACTATTTATGTTTACGTACGCACTTTTCTCCGTTTGTAGATTTGTCGTATTCGACTACTTAGAAATGAGAAACAGTCCATCAGTTTAATATTTTGATAGGAAAAAAGTTTATGTAATAATGTACACTACGAAGCTCAGCATTTTGGGTTTTAATATTACTATTATTATTACTATTAATTTACTGGGAAACTCCTATTTCTTAGAAAAATAATATAATTCTATTAATTTTATAAAATAATTATTGTACTGGTGCTTTGTTTTTCTAAAAAGGCATTTTTATTATTATTTGCTGCTCGGCACGTTCCATGCGATAAACATACAGCAAAACTGAAAAGTGGTGCTGGAAGTCCTCATTGGAACTGCTTTTAATTTATTGTTTAAGTTATTTCACCGTATTGGTTTGTATCGTTGCTACTACTGCTTTAGTTTAAAATAAGTAACAACCTTAGTCAAAGAAACAAATGTAAAAGCTGTAATGCCACTATTAGAAACTAATGCATACTTATTAGTAGTTTCCACACGCAAAACTAATTGGCACATTTAGCGCCTTAAATTCCAAACCAAATATATTGACTTAAACAAAACAAAAACAAGCATGAAGTTAATGTAGACTATGGCAATTGCATGACTCATGCTACATTTTGACATTTGACACTTTGGGGTAGAACTACAATTATCCAATTAATTTCGGACTAGATCTTGTTGTTTGCACATTGTACTTAACTAAAGTCAATTTTACAAAAAAACGAGGGTCCTCGTGCTATTTGGAAAAATACACATTTCCCATTCCAATTGTCGGATATTGCATCTATTCTATAAAAATCCTCCTACAATCACGACGAAGAACACGACGACATTCCAGTTGATAAGCAGATTAATGGCTTATATAGAGAGCATGCTCATTATGATTTTGATTTTTATAAACAATTTAAATAAATATATACCAATTTAATAAAAAAAAGTTGAAGTTCTGACTTTATATCGATTTAATCTTTTGAACCTCTGTAATTGTTGCAGCTTACCCACTGCCACTCATTCTCACGTCCGACCAAATACCACCGTAATTCCAGGAAAGTATTACTTTCTGTCAGCACTATATGTGCGCGCTCAAAAGACATATGTCATACATCACAGTGCGAAAAAGTTCCACGCAATGGAACCGATAAATGTGTCATTTCAAATATTTATCGAAACTCTCACAGTCGTTAATTATTATTGTTTAAAAAAATTCCTCCTTAGCCTTGCACTTTTAGTTAGAGGGTTGCTTGTTTAAACTTACTGCTCCAACATGTCTGGGCATGGTCGTTTGTATTTTAAAAATGGGATCCAATGTATATTTATAGGTCTGACACTTTAAATCCGTCATCATGTCTTTTTCAATGTTTCGTAAAGATGCGATTTTTAGTTGTATCATATTTATAATATGGAGTGCAAGAATATTTCGTGGAGGCGAATGATGAAATATTATTACAGTAGAAAGCTTCCCATCAACTGACACCGTGAGGGTTTCTGTTTCTTATGTACATAGCATGATGATGATAAGATTACCAATTACCACATAGATGTGGTGGATTCAGTAGAAGCTAAAGATAACTTGGTATGAATCCAAAATAATTGAAATTGAGACTTATGATGATAGCAAAAGACGTTAACCAGCTATAATCACAAGCAAGTGAAAAGCATGTTATACATACATAAGTGTAGATAGGTATGTATAATATTATAGACAAATGTTTTGCGCGAGAAACATTTTAGAGCATGACATGGACACGAAACTTACTGATACCTATTTAGAGAGATGTACTCTTTAACAGAAGCTTATAATTCTACAAAAGTATATGCAATTTATCATTACCCAGTAACAAGTTTTAACGGGTGTTGGCGTATATAAATATGCTTCAATAGGAAATAATTATTTTTTATATAAAAATATTATCATGCTCAAAAACTGAACTAAAATTATAAACAAAATTATTTATGAGACGGATGAACAAAACCTAATTTATATAATATTACGTAGTTGATTATGCGAGACTCTTTGGGCCAAAAGGGTATGGTTTCGGTGTAGGAGCTGGAATCTTACAAAGCGACGAATCGATCTTGAATGGGTATGGTGCTAAATTTGTTGCAAACATTCGGCTTCTTCACTAATCGTCTTCGCTTGTTTTCAGTATGCTACGGGAAAAAATTTGGTCCAAAAGGTTACGGTTTCGGCTCAGTTGGTGCCACATTGACCTCTGACGAAGATGTAGAATTACCGTAAGAAATTTTCCTTGTGACTTGTCGTGTCCCTTGTCGGTAGTTATCCAGAAAAGCACTGTTTAAATTTTCCATAACGTTTTAGAACTAGTCAACTCCACCACCACACAAATATCGTGTTCACGACAACACGTCATTTATTGGGTCGGAACATGTTTACATTTGATTCACCAAGAGTAACTTTCTCCCAATATAGTTTCGATCTACTTATAAACATGCATACATATTTCAGTTATGTATCTTTAATATCTTTGTGAGTATACTTCACAATTTCTTTTCTTTAACATTTATAGTTAGCAGCTAGACAGTTGACTTTTACGCCATATTATTAGTTAGATAGTAAATAGTTGGTCACTATATACTTACCCGTTACAGCACACACAGTGGTTTATCAATTTCATTACATAATAGTTTGACGTAAATTTTGTAGTTACAGTCACAAACTATCTCTTTATCTCTCTATATTTGAATTTACTGCCGCATGAGCCATAACCGTCCAACCTTTCAGCACAACATTAACGAATAAGTAGTCTAGCCGTGCTAATTCATCGTTTCTTTATCTTTGCAATCTATACAATGCAGTTGCATGAATTTGATTTTTATTTTCTGCTTCTCAGTTACTTTTAACTCCTTTCATATCGCCATGTTTATTATCTTGTTTTATGTTGCAATTTTTGTTTAAACCAAGCATGTTATTATGTTATGTACAATAGCAAGAAACGTTAAAACACACCTTGTCTCCCTAACAGAGACCAATACTTATCTAACAAACCTCAACTTATTGCTGACACCACTGCCATCATGGCTAACGAAGGGGAGGGTTGTCCAAGGTGTGGTGGTCGAGTTTTTGCTGCTGAGGAAGTTCTGGCCAGAGCACGAGTAAGGAAATAAATCAAAAGGAAACTGTCGCATTTTTAATACATACATACATATATACATACCTTTGTAAGAGAAAGGAAAAGGGAAATGTTGGCAAAATGCTCAAACAGATGACACAATCTCGTATTCCAAAATTTCTCTTCGAATAACAATATATTTAAATACTTATTTTTTGAAAACATTGTAATGCAATGTTGTAATTTTCTTGAACTAGTCATGGCACAGAAAGTGTTTCAACTGTCACGAATGTAAAAAGACACTAGATTCTATCAATGCATGTGACGCACCAGACAATGATATCTACTGCAAGACCTGTTACGCCAAGAAGTATGGACCAAAAGGTTACGGATATGCATGTGGGTCTGGATTCTTGTTAACCGATATTTTACCGTAAGTTCTAAATTGTGGGGATAATTTTTTAATTTTACGGTCTCTGTACATAATAATATGTCTACAGCAATGAACAGTGTTAAACTCCGGATTTTTAAATGATTAATATTTTTAGGAACGAAGAAAACGACACTCAGCGTCCGAGCTATGCAACAGACACTTCAATTATTAAAGCTCCTCCAGGAGAGGGGTGCCCTAGGTGTGGCGGGGCCGTGTTTGCGGCAGAGCAAATGTTGGCCCGTGGCACGGTAAATGAAATAACTATTTACGTATTACGGCACTTACGTATTTAAGAAAAAAATCCAGTAAAGAACATATTTGTTTTATGTCCTTTGAAGGTGTGGCACAAAAAATGCTTTTCATGTGCTGACTGTAGAAGACCTTTGGATTCTATTCTGGCTTGCGATGCGCCTGACAAGGATATCTATTGCAAAGGCTGCTATGGAAGAAAGTTTGGACCCAAGGGTTACGGTTATGGTTATTCACCGACACTCGTTAGTGTTTGTGAATCCACTGGCCCGATGTAAGTCATTATTTATCCTTTATATGATGTGGTTACTACTGGCTCTCTTATTGCCATATCATGAATGCAAAGATTCACTCATGAATTGTTGGTCTAATTATCTTAGTCCTGATGGAAGACCTACTGGTACAGTTAAGGCACCTGAAGGAGAAGGCTGTCCGCGATGTGGATTCGCAGTGTTTGCTGCTGAGCAAATGCTTTGCAAAGGCCGAGTACGCAGTTTTCTGTTACTTTGTTTAGTTTTTAATTTTTAATAACGCTACGTTTACAGTTGTTCAAGAATTATTTGTCACTTTTTTTCGATTTAAAAAAATAGGTTTGGCATCGCCGATGCTTTTTCTGTGGCGAATGTAATCGATCTTTGGATTCAACAAACCTTAATGATGCCCCAGACGGGAATATTTACTGCAAGGGATGTTATTCACGAAAGTTCGGTCCCAAAGGCGTTGGTTTTGGCTTAGGAGCAGGTATGTAACTATTATATGATTTAATTTAAAAGTCAATTAATTTACATTCCAATACATTGAATACGTATTTGTTTTCAGGAGCACTTCAAATGACATCTTAATGGACATACATACGCTAATGAAGTCAGTTTATCATCTTTTACAAATGCAAAAATTGTAAGCCTAAAGGAACTACTGGATTCAAAAAGGCTGTTATAACAATCCATAGATGCCAAATCGCGATGCCATTTTCCTGCAACAGCAAGCTTGATCCATTAAAATGCCATTACTTAAGTTTCAAGGTATAAGTAATAATAAGTATTACTTTAATTTAAGCCATTTGTAGGTTTATTGTACTTGCTATTGCTAATGATATACGTATTGAATTAAAACGTTATTACTACTGTTATGTATGCCTTATGTTTAATATTATTTAATAAAGATGTATGTAGGCTAGGCTACCGTATGTCATACTGTCATAATCTATTACATATTTGCTGTCAATCATAATGTAACAGACATTACAGCTTCGCTTGTATGCTTTTCCATGGATGTTCAAAATTGGAATTTATTATTATGATTATTATGAAAAATAAAAATACAAAAACACGAACTTAATTCAGTCGTTTTATGAAGTCCACTACTACACATTGTCATAAAACACAACTCACAAGTTAGCTTTGGATGATCGTTGAAAAAACGACTTTATTGTAAACGGAATCTGGTATTAAAGACGAGTCTTTAATCGAGTTAATTTAACAGCTAAATTTATAGGTATGTTTAAATAAAATTTCTGTCCCTATGTCATCAATAATATTGACATGTCTAACTGAACCAAGATTGCGTAGTGTATACTTTTATAACTACTCTTATGAAAAATAATAACATATCTACATTATCACGTCATAATTGTCAACAATCATTCGACTTTCCAGTTTTCCAATAAAAATCATTCGACAACGACAATTCAGACGAAACGTATTCTCTTAGAAATCCCAGCATGAACTTTACAAACATTATACAAGATATGAAAGGATTAATTATGACTTATGTATGCAATAGCATGACAGTCGGGGATAACTTGGTTGAGATTGGTACCGTTGAACATCGTCAGCATCTTTTCTTTAATGAGTTAATCCAATTACCAAAAGAAAAACGCACTACATAAAAGAAATTTTATTTCAATCTCATTGCGAAAAACTTACATACATGCTTGCGATTTAATTACATTTATCGTATTTAGTATAAAAAATATTTATCAGGTAACAATTTAACACCAACAGCAGAAACTTCAGTGCAACGTATTAATATTGTGTACTAACACTATTACACATCGAATAATCTGAACAAAATCCATTTAAAGCAGGAACACAGAGGAAACAATTACATTTATGGTGTCATTTCTTACCCTATCTTATGAACATGTTATCAATAATATGACAAAGTTAATATAATCTAATATAATGGTGCTTACTTTACTTATTGTTCTGATAAAATTACAAGAAAATGTCCAGAAGTCCCAGTAAGAAAAATATTGTTATTTTCTCATCTTTTTGGATGAAGGCGGTGGTGCATCTTTCTCCAGTTTACGTTTTCCAGAAAGGTTTACTGAGTATTTCTTTTCAAGCCTATCTCTAATCAAAACACCCTTCACTAATCTTCGCCAATTCTTGTAAATTCTTTGCAATCGCTTTTCCTCATCTTTTTTCTTTTTTTCTTCTTGATCCTGTTTTTTTACACAAGAACAATGTGCAAACTTATTTTTGTAAACTAAACAGAAGTAAATGTATACGCCCACGTCTTTGATACTAAGTAAATGAAGTAGATACATGGTAATATCAAAGCCTTTATACCTGATTCCATGCATCTAGTAAAGTCTCCTTGAACTCCTCACAGACAACAAATCCATCAAATGCAGGTCTAGATCCCATGGAACCGTAGTCAAATCCAACAACTGCTGGAGCACAGTCAATATCTAATTTCTTTGCAACGCGCTGAAGCCCAGGAACTATTAAACAACAATTTTAAAAGGTTATATACAAAACGCCCCAATTATTCAAATACGAATGTATGCATTATTACGTATCTGAAAATCTTTTTCGGCTAGTACTGATTTTAGCCTGTATGTCCATTCATTTATCCATCATTACATCACTCTCCTGGCCAGACTCTCACAAATTTAACTCACTTCAGCCGATTTGGCTCAAATTTGGTGCACAAGTACTTTTTAGGGTAGCGGGATCTCTGGGATATAATTTGAGCAAATTTGTCAACCCCTAGTGGATCATTTGGGAGGATGGAATCAAAATTTAAACTCTTTATCCAAATTAGCTCAAATTTTGCAGTAGTACTAGGTCAAATGGCATGTCAAAATATCAAGTTAGATCATTATCGGTAGACCCCTGTGGGCCCTATAGGGCGTCAAAGATCATATTTAGCAGTTCAAGCTACATAACTAAAGCAATTCAATTTCTCAGCTTGTATCAGTAAAAGATTTTCAGATACGTTTTTATAGATGCAATTCAGCCGGTTTATTTCAAGATAATTGGTTGCAGCTAAAACTAACTTACGTCGCAAATGAACACATCCTTGTGGCAGTAATTTTTCAGTGAATAATTCCACGTTACCCCATTCGTTTCTGGGAACTTTGCCGTTTTGAGCAATTGGTGGAATATAATCTTCTGTCTGCCACTCCCCATAAATCTCAGATGGTACTTCTGGTAAGCGGGCACCTGACAACTGCATAGATGTCGAATGAAAATAATTGAAAGGTGTACAAATGAATGATTTCACTGGCATGTTCACTACACATGCAAGGAAAATTAAATTATAAAAACCAGCAACTATGTAAAACTTTTCAGTGTTGTAAGTGAACTCTGTGCTATTATAAAATCAATCAATCGCATTGATTATAATTAATGGACTGA
>JAHZNB010005541.1:0-10569 GCA_027744295.1 Callyntrura guangdongensis
TAGTAAATTGTATGGTGGTAGTAGTAATGGACAACGGACAACTTTCCTTTTCTTGTCGAGTCCTCATCCAATTAAAGTTCAGGTGTATTTACGCACAGCCCACAGAATAAAATAGGACTACCACAAATAATGTTACACATGTTAATATGAAGTCATGATGGGTGTTGTTTAATCGTCTTGTAACCTCCCGGGTAGCTTACACAGCCAGCAAATAAAATTAAGAGGTTTAGTTGCTATTTATAGACAACTTTCTCCTTCTGCGCTAAAAATGTTATGTGTGTGTGCTAATGTGTGCCCTGGTGCCTGGTAATCTTGTTAGTTGCGTTTGATTTTTTGTGATTACGTCGGTATAAAAATGAGGGTGTTTAGCTGAACACGGGTTACTCCAATTGTTTCAACGGCTCTGGCCCTGATTGATATGTAATTAGGAAGTGTTTTAAAATTTATTTGTTGTTGTTTTAATTTTAGTTGATTGAAAAAACAAATTTTTTAGCAACTAGGGAGGAACGGGTGCGATGAATCAACATGAATCTCTTAAATGCAGAGGTACACAAAAATATACAGACTATAAACATCGTTTTTTGTGCATTGTGGATGAGTTGATTTATTAAAGACGAGTTATTTTTTAATTTTTTAAGGAGATTGTCCAACAAATGGAAAATACCGATGAAGCCTATCCGGTAGGCATGAAACGTCCTCGAATGGAGTCCTTCGTTCATCCTTTGTTGATGGACCATGTAAGATTTTTTTTATTTCAATTTTACAACAATTTATCCCCTGATGAATTATATAAACTTGGTTTATTATTTTATTATTATTTTCTTGCAGGTCATCGAGTCGATTTTTGACTACGCCGCCTCCTCGTCAAACTTCAGTGCTACTGTTCGACAATTTCGTCTAGTTTGCAAGCTCTGGTGTCGCATATCCACCAAAAGATTTCGCGACCATCACGGTCAAATCGACTTTGAAAATGACTTCGACCGGAGCACTGCTCGCTTTATAGAAGTAATGCAAAATTGTGATGACATCCCCTTCAAAACTTTCAAGTTTACTGGAGGTTTTGTTCTCTACAAGCCTTATCGCGGGGACTACTGCTATGACCGCGTATTTCAATCGTTACTCACCGTTTGTAGCCCTGCCATTGAAGAACTCGACTTTCGCACCCATAACCCCTCTGACCTCAAACTACCAAAGTCATTTTGTGACCTGAAATTTGACAATCTTCGAGTGCTCACGTTTAAAATGTGTGTTTACTACGATCGCCTTCAAGTTGAGATGCCCACGTTACTAACCGCCTTTTTCCAGGCTTCCACCCAGCTAGAAAAACTGGAGTTGACCATCACCACCCCAGACGGGGAAACAACGGACGAGCAACTTGACTTGATTCTAGCCTTTGGCGATCTCATCGTTTCCAAATTACCAAAAACTTGCAAACATTTGAAATTAAACATGCCATTTACAAACTCGCAGCTGGACCACTTTGGTTTCCAACATGTCTTCTTGGAAAGTCTGAATGTTGACTTTAGAAACTCGCCAGTGTCAACAGCCTCCCTGGTCAGATTTCTGGAGAGTCAACAACACACACTCAGAGACCTGCAGTTGATCGAGTGTCCAGTGAGGATTGTCACGGACACACTCCGCTTCCCCAGCTTGGTACGGTTGAGAATAGAAGGGAGAGCGATTCTTCCTTGTTTCTCCTTTAAAAAAGTTTTTCCCGCGCTGGAAACATTCGAGGTGGTATTTTACTGGATTTACCAAGAGGACCGCTGGCTCAGCAACGTTTTCGGGGAGAATACCTACTCGGATTCGATAAAGCAGCTGAAAATTTGCTGTTGGGTGACAGACTCTGACGCGCAGATATTTTACAGGGTGTCCAAAAATTTTCCAAGACTGAAAAAATTGCAGCTAAACGTGGACTCGTTTTCTGTGCTACGGGAAATCTTTCAGATTATGAGTGGGATTGAGGAGTTGGAGATGAGCTTGGGGTTGGAGTTTTGGAGAAAGAGTGGCTTCGAGGTTGACTCCGTGTTCACTGGACTACCCCCAGAGTATATACAGAATCACAAGGGGAACCCGTTTGATTGTACGGATATGCCGTGTACTTTGCAGGAACCATCGTTAAGAAATTTGTTGAGTAGGTTTTCATGATGCCAATTGCGTACTAAATTTACTGTAACAATGTAACCGTAATGTCTGTATTGTTTGCAGAACTGAAAAGCTTGAAAATTGTGGCGTTCCAAGCGGATGAAGTAAAACTGACAGATATGACGGTATGCTACGGCTTTTTGAAAATGGCGTCGCTCAAACGGCTAACTCTTGATGTGTTCCCTGTAAGTTATCTTGTTTAAAATATATATGTGTTGATGTGTGACCTGGAATATAGCGAGTGGTGTAAAAGAAAAGTGGACATTGATTTTTTAAAAAAATATTTCAGATATCAGAAGCTGGAATTGAATCTCTTAATAAATACCTTAACCTAATAATTCTGCCAGATCGTCGGCATCGAGCATTTTTTGAATGACGATAGCGTGCAGAAAATGGGAAAGATCTATAAAAAAAAGGTACAAAAAATGAGCGTCACGTCGTCACTCAGATTCCAGGGACAATCACCAACCAAAGTTTAAAAATGTACTGCCCGCTAGGGGGAAAAAAAGTTGCGTTCAGGGAAAGATTTTTTAATGTACTTGGCGGCCTCCATATTTCTAGTTAACATTAATTAACCTTACTAAAGAAAAAAGTTACTTAATTTTTTCAGCACGAAGCACTCTGATAATATGAGAGCAGAGAGTGAAACGAATTTAAGGAAAAAATGATATATATTTTAGAGCAAAATTGTGCTATATTGACTGAGGTGAATAAATGAAAGTCACTAATTTTCCGGTTTCAAGTATCAAGTTAGATTGGAGAGGAGAGAATCGAAATATTATTGATATTATTATTACCGAAGAGTAAAAAATTTACACATTTGTGAAACAGGTGAGAGAAATGATTGTAACGATTGGAGCCTGAAATCCTATGCAATATCCTAAAAGAACTGTTTTAATATAATAATTAAAAATGTAAATATAATTTTAATTGTAGTTATATACATAATTTAGTTTTGGTTTGATAGACATAATTCTATAGCCTAACCGTGTAACCGTATATAACCGTTTGTATTAATATTCCTAAATGTATTAAATATTTTCAGTACTACTTTGGCGCCAAAAAAATGTATAACCGGTTACTGTTTTAGGATTGGTGTGCTATCACTTTTCTTGTAGTAATTTTAAGCGAATAACTGATCTAACCTCAAGTAACCATCTCATTTTGATTAGGTAATAACAATAATGTCTGATTGAGACTGTTCTACTACTACTACTCTCGTCCATTTTAGCAATTTATGATAACAATCGTCGTATTATTATATTAGCTAGTTTAAAAGGTAAATATAAATGGGTGATGATAATCGGGACTATTTGTCCGTGTACGGAAAATTGAAATTGTTTGGTTATGTGTATCGTATCCGTGTTAGCACAGTAGCAAATAACCTCTGTATTTTACTATTTCTCGCAATATTTTCAAAAAAAGACTAAATAAAACGTTATGAAATGAAATGAAATTTGAAAGAAAATTTAAAGTTGTAGGAACTGTGTTAAAGGTTTGTGTAAATATACATACATATCTACCTGCGAAACTACCAATAAAGTTGTTGGAGCTGTACACAAACTTTTAAAATGACAAGCGTGTAGCGTGTATAGGAAAAAATGTAGAATTATATTGTGTAGGTGTCTATTTCTCGTCATGAAACGAAATAACAAAAAAATACTAGTGTTGTTGTTGCTTGTTTTCTAATTCCGTTGGTGAATTTGTGAAAACGTTTATTAATCTAATTATTTACCAGTGGATGTAACTCGTAGAAGAATATTGTGACAATAAAAAAATATGAAATTCGAGCGTGATTGAAATAATTTTAATTTGTGCAAAAAAGATTCCGTTTAAAAAATCCTAATTTCATTATCAATCTTACAATTAGTACAAAATTTGATAGTCGATCTGATCTAATTGTTGCACCTGAATTCACAACAATACGTCCATATATCACCACTGCATTGCATTATAAGGGGAATACAAAGGGGTCTGTAAAAAACAGACACTTTTTTAGCAGCTACCAAATTTGTGTGCCTTCTTGTGTGGTCAATGCAATGTGGTTGGCTGGTGTAGTGAATTGAATAGTAGTAGTGTATTTAGTGTGACATGAACATGCTCATGGAGAAAAGATGGGACTGGTGAGAGGTGAGAGCGAGTGCATGAAATATTTTACCTTTTAGTGCAAACTGTGCACTGATACCTATGCACGAAAAGATTTTCATTGTGAAAACGAAAACACTTATTTTGTTCAAGATTTTTATTTGTTTGCAAATTCTACCAGTCACCGAACCGATCATCAAGGACACGTTATGGCGTCATGACACATGGTATTACATAACTGCTGTCACCTCGTCGTCTGCTCTGCTGTCTGCTGTGACAAGTGATTTGTGAGGAGAAAAGCCTTTTAAAATTGTCAATTAAGAACCCTTATATTTTCTAAGGCGCCTTCATCCCATACCCATTTTACCCTTTTATTGTTTCTTCTAGAGACACCAACCAATATTAAGTCTTGTGTTGTTTTTCCTGTTTTCGACCTTTGGAGTCTGGAGACTGGAGAAAGTTCCGATATTTGCTAAAAGGCAAGCGTAAATACACTTTTTGCTACTACCGATGATGTAATATTGATTTTGAAGGTTTGTGTACAATGTATACACCACAACCACAACTCCAAAACATCTTGTTGAGTTGTGTCGTCGTTGTTGCTTGTGTGTCTCCTCTCTCTATTTTCATCTTTTCTGGGAAAAAAGTGAAAGAAGGACTTTTGTTATTGGACCAATATCCGAGACATTCCCTACAGTTGTACACTATATTTAACTACTCATCACATCATGTGTGTACATATTTTTGTTCGGGTGAACGAAAGGATACCCGAATTCTGTCCGGGGAGGAGAACACACGGATTTTTACTGAGAAACTTGTATCTCTTTCTCTCTCTAGACGTAGGTTTAATTAGTATCAGCAATGTAGTTGGTGGTTTATAAAGGCAGAGAGATGCATAAAGATTTTTACATATATATTCAAAGATAGGTACAATAGTTGAAATTAGAACAGGTAAGAGGAGAGATTTGAACAGAGATTCATATTGTGTTGGTGTGTGACGACGTTGGGTATCGGGGAAGAAATGAAAAGTACAATAGTAAATAAAAGTTAAACTTTAATTTTTACTGCCACTACTACTAGTGCTGTTGACGAGCATGACCATAAATAATGTTTGATTGGCTTCAAGTAATTTAGGATGTGCTTCTTTTTTGAATATGATGTTACAGGATAAGCCAGTGTTGGACAGATAAGGAAGAAGATTACTCTCCCCGCTTTGTATTTTTTATGGTGTGTCGTGTCCAAGTCAATATTTACCCGATAACTGATAACCCAAGTTAAGTGGAGTGATTGGTCAGTGGTTGTTGAATTTTGGGAGGGGAAGTTGGAGTCGTGGAGTGTGTGTACATGGATGACTTATCTCTTAACTATTGTACTTAACTGGAACTTAGTGTGCTTCACGGCTACTAGGAGGAAGAAGACAGGATGTTGTAAACAACTTTAAACTACACATTCGTCAACTTTAAAAGTTTAAATGATTTCAGCGTAAGTTTATATTGTAAATTATACTAATTGTAGTAAACTAATCTAGTACTAACTAGCCGACGTTGGCGTTGAAGAGTTAACGGTTCACAGTTATCACAGTAATAATTTGTTGACCGTGTTTTTGTTTGGCGTAGAACGTAAGCAGTAATAGTGGAGTCAGCAGAGAAGTAACAATTGGCGGAAGATAACCAAGATCAGAGTTCGGATCAACCAAGATGATGCTTATGTTGAAGATGAAATAGGAACGTTTTAACGGTGGTGGTATATAAAGGTCAGAGTTAGGGATTCTTGTGCGGCCCGCCCTACACTGTATCCTTTATTTAGCCTACCTACTGGAAGTTATCAGCATCTCAGGACAAATGACAATCTTGGTTGATTTGAATTCTTGGAAGACGAAAACAAGCAGCAGCAGCAGATAATAAAAAAAGCACCGTAAGAGGGTCACACTTTTAAAATTTAACTCAATTAATTGACTTTTATAATATTTTTTATATTTTCATTTCCTGTTTCTCGATTGTTTCTCGTCCTGATAACAGATTGTGACAATTGGTAACGTATTCAACGCTGGAAGAGTTTCGCTTACAACGATAGTATCATCATTAATTCAAAATTGAAAGGAGTCTTAAAATTATAATTACGGAAAACTAACGATCCCCGGACATTTTAAATTGTACCTAGACCAAAGATTACACACAAACAGGAATCAAGACTGAACGTTGTCGTCGCGAATCAGAGGAACGATTGGATAAATGCTAAAAAAAACAACTATAAATGCAATATTGACTAAAACTGCAGAACGTCAAAGAAAAGCTTTTAAAATATAAATACTCTTCATTAATTCACTAACTACACTTACAATACAATAATTAATCTGGAGTCAAGTCCTTATAATTGTTGTATGGTTAAAGAACCAACGGTTAATTAATATTGCGCTTTCACTGGTGACCGATGGTTCCCTTCTCTTTCACTTTATCTTGGAACATTGGAACAACAACGAAAGTCGTCGTGGAACATATTTCAATTTTCTTCATGAGGAGCTCACACATTTTTAAATAAATGGACCACACTTTCTCCACTTCTCCAGCCATAAGGCAACATCATCAGCATCAAAGCATTCGGAACTCACTGTCACCATCACCCCACAGCAACGCCACAACAACTCATCATCACATCTACCGGATATCCCCCACGCCGATAACCAACAACATCCTCTCCGCTGCTGCTGCCATCTCTGTGGGTAATTACAGCCATTACGGAAAAAGTAGTCCGATCACCGCTGCTGGAACAAATCTAGGAAGCTCTTCCACCGGATATCCAACGTCTCCCCAACAAACTGCCGTTATAAACCCTGCCAACGTTTCCAGCTACTACAGAGTTCCAACACAACAACAACCCCAAGTTCAGGTTCATCAACAACACCATCATCAACAGCAGCAATACCTCCAACAAATTCAGCAACAACAGTCACCCCAGCAAAGTTGCAACTTTGCCAGTGTTGCTCCAGTGGCTA
Source organism: Callyntrura guangdongensis (assembly GCA_027744295.1). Taxonomy (NCBI): domain Eukaryota; kingdom Metazoa; phylum Arthropoda; class Collembola; order Entomobryomorpha; family Paronellidae; genus Callyntrura; species Callyntrura guangdongensis. Next base: position 7,223 of record JAHZNB010005541.1, read on the forward strand.
CTTCCCCGCAACAACAGGAGGCATCGTACCCCACACAAGGAGGAATTCACCCCAGAATTTCCCCGGGCCAGTACCCCCTTCGGCCGAACAACACCACAAATAACAGCAGCAGTATTAGAATTAGCCCAACCAACCAACCCTTGTCCGTAACGGCGTATTCAGCAGTTAGTAACGGTCCGAGCTACTCCCCTCAGTTGGCAGAGAATAAATATAGAGCAACCGTCACACAGTAACATGAACAAAAACAGATATGTGAACCAACAATCGTCAAATATTAACGGTGTCGTTGGTGTTGGAGCTCCGCAGAGTAGTGGAAGTAGTAGTGGTGGTGTTGCAGAAAACGGGAATAATTCCACGGCTGCTAGTGTGAAGGCGTTGATTCAACAAGTCAGTCAGCACCAACAGAATGTAAATAATAATGTGAATGCGTGCCCTCCTCCAACGACCACGGTGGCTCCTTCGAGTAACGGAGCAAATCAGAATTCGCCGGCAGTAGCCCCGCAAGCGCAGCAGCCGCCGCAGCAACCACAATATAGAATTTTTAAGCGGGGTGACTCCATCCCGGGGATTACAAGTCCGGTGCAACTCACACCACCCACGCCACCAGTATCGGTAACGAGTAGTGAAACTGGGGCTAGTGCAGCGAGGGAGGAGGGAAATGCCGCAGGAGGGTCGCCGGTGGAGACACAAAATGATAAAGAGAATAACCAGCTGTCTCCTACGAATGGGGGAAATAGTGGAGCCAGTTCCACCGGGAATTTGAAGACGCCGTTAAGCCAAATTGGAGAAATTGCGAGATATCATCAAGCAGCGGTGGAGTATCGGTTGGTTAATGAAACGGGGCCTCCGCATGCACCCACGTTCACTGTTCTGCTTAAAGTGGGTCCGGAGGAGTTTAACGGTGAAGGGTCGAGTATTAAAAAGGCCCAGCATGCAGCAGCAGTGTTAGCTTTGGAGAAAACGACGTTGACTCGACCTCCTCCAAAGAACAAACCACTCCGGAAGAGTTTCGGCGCTGGAGGAGGAGGAGGAGGAGGAGGAAATGCAGGCCAAAATAAACGGCCAAACTGGAATTTGGTACAGTTGACAGCTTTAGTACAAGAGTTGCAGTTACCCCTGCAGTTTGTTCAGCAGCCCGTTGCCATTGTGGACCCTTTCCGGCGAGGGGACCCTCCCTCCATAGTGAGTGTTCATGTGGGTGACAAAGTGTTCACCGGGGAAGGGAGTAATTTCAACTCTGCTAAAAATACCGCTGTAATGATTGCGCTGAAGGCGATGATAAAAGTGAAGCAGGAGGTAGACTTGGCTAAAATGGTACAGGCGGGGGCGGATGCGGAGCAAAACATGATGGATGCCGACAACAAAAGTCCCATTTCCATTGTCCACGAGATGGCCATGAAGCGGGGTCTCACCGTTCAATTTGAGATTTTAAAGGAAGAAGGCCCCCCACATATGAAAGTGTTCACGGTTAAATGTAAAGTGGGCGAGCTGGACACCGAAGGCGAGGGACCTACAAAGCAAGCCGCCAAAAAAACTTCCAGTGAGCTGATGATTGCGAAACTTAAAGAGATTCCTATTACAGTTCCCGCCACAAGCCAAGGTATCAACTTGAAGGCAATGCAAAGAGGCTTTTTACGCCAAAAGCAGCAAAAAAAGAAAACTTCGACACCGGTGGTAAAGGACTTGGAAAAGCAGATGGTGTCCCCGATTTCAAGGCTTATTCAAATTGCCCACGCAAAGAAATTCAAAGAGCCAGAGTTCACGTTGATATCAACCGGGACGGAAAGTAACGTGGAAACCTTTTTGAAGCAGATAACCGAGAGGGACAGGCGAATACTGAGAAAGAAAAAACCGATTTTCACGATTGAGGTGTCCGTTGGTTCTCACACTTGCCAGGGCCAGGGTTCCAACAAGAAAGCGGCCAAGAAGGCGGCTGCGGAAGCTGCGGTAATCGCTTTAGGGTATGAACCCACCGAAGGGGCATTTGACGAGGGGTCAGGAACTTCCGGAGGGGATGACAATGCTTCCCCCGATCAAAGTTGTGCATCCCCTCCAGCTACCACCATCACCACCGCCAAAACCTCTGGCAAGAAAGGGGGCGCACGGGGGGAACAAGGGGAAGGTGGAAAGTCTTCTGGAGGGACGACTACTACTGGAGGAGGACCTACGGTAAAGCTTGCTGGAGCCCGGCAAATCGCTCCCGGGATCATTGTCCTGAAAAGTGAAAACTCCTCTGGGGGCGGGACAACGTCGTCTGCGGTGGCTCAGGAAATGAAAAAAGTGGGCAGTTTGATGACTCCCTCTCCTTCCGCATCTAGTCGAGAGGGTATCGACAAGTTGGCGTACTTGTCTAAATTACTCGAGATTTCTGTGTCATATTCGGATTTTCCTAAAAAGAATGAGTATCTCAGCGTTGTGAGCTTAACGACGAATCCACCTCATGTCGCGCATGGATGTGGCAAGAGTTTGGAGGAAGCTCAGAATGCTGTAAGTCCTCCAACCATTTTCCCATCCAGTTACACAAATAATTATAACTGGTCACGTGTCCTAATTAATTATTTTTTTACCAATTTATAGGCAGCTCTGAAAATTCTGGAGGAACTTTCCACCATGGACTTGGACAGTGTTACCGCGGCCGCAGAGAAAACTGCAGAGTAGTATTAAAAATTGGCGGGGAACATAAAAAACGTAAATTACTTGATTTAATGCACTCCTGCAAGATGTGACGACAGTGGAGTCTCCCGGAGGGAGACACACTGTTGACGTAGTTGTTTTAATCACCACTAATATTTCATATTTCTAGCTTAACCAAGCAATTAATAATTGTTATCATTAAGTCATCATATCTTTTAGCGCCACATCACATCATTATACCTTCGTCGTCAAACTGTTCTTCCGTTTTAATCTGGGTGGATATGGAGGAATGGAGGAAAGATCTAAAAAAACGCGTTAGTTATTATTTATAATAATAATAGGTAAACATGCACAAATGTAGTGTTTTTTTGGAAGAAGAAAAAACGCAATGAATTTTTTTTAGTATTCGTAGCATTTTTTTTTTTGTCTTTGATGTTTTTAAATGTATGTATGTATCTTAAAAAACCCGCGGCGTGTTAATTTTTTAGTTTTTGGAGGGGGAAGATAAAAAAAGGTATAAAAATATTGTTGTAAGGGACCGCACAGATTTCTTGAGAATGTGAAAAAAATCGAACAAGTTTATTAAAAAAATATCTGACCAGTTTGGCTATTTATATTTCTTTAAAATGTAGGCTGTGTTGTGGTGGGATGATTATACATACCACCCACGCACCTAATTGTTGTACCGGTGCTAGAGAAGAAAAAAATTTAAG
>JAHZNB010005542.1:0-28626 GCA_027744295.1 Callyntrura guangdongensis
CAGTTTATAATGTCATCATATCATAATGTATACTATGGAAGGTTGGATTTACGACTTGGCCAACGTAAATCAGAATCATCGTTTATAATAAGATGGTAATGTATTTATTTAAAACGATAGATGCACGACACACATTATCATTATGATTAGATGTACAATGAGAAAAATTAGCGTGCTCTGTGGCGCATTAAAGCCAAAAGTAACCCGTGTATAGCAGAAGACCATAAACTCGTAATAGGTACCTACATATTCTGTTCGTCTTCTTATACACCGAGGCGCATGCAAAATTTTAAATTAATGGCTTATCCTAGAAAAAACTAAAATGATAATAATATTATTAGTAAGCTTTTGTTATTACCCGCATAAAGAGGGCATAACCTTTTGATAGCATAATCAGTACACGTATAAATATATTAGACTTTTATGCAAACTCTGTGTGTTGTAGAAATAAACACATTCTGCGCCATTGTCGTTGTTTCCTGTTGAGAAAATGAATTCCATTCGTAATTTCACTAGAGTAGTGTAGTAAGTAGTGTGAACATTACCATATTATTATTATTTGTACATCTCCGGAAAAGTAAAAGAAAATTATATCTTGTTTATTTTACCATTTGTGACCTACTGAAGCGCCGTACTGTACCCGATGGACACATATGTACATGCAATGCTAACCAGTCATAATACACATATCAGCACTACCAATAAAAGTGAAGCAAAGCAAAAAAGTTGTTATTTTTCGTTTTTTGTTATGCGGCTCCTGCTGCTAAATCTTGTACTTATTTTGCATCTTAAAGAAATAACGCTTTAAAAGACTTATTTCTGCAAAAGTTGAAAAAGACAAGACAAAGTAAATAGAAAGATAGCACTGGTTAGAACCTCGTGAAATTACACTGTCTTCCGGTATGTATTTATACTGTTGCTGTTGTGCTCTCCCTCAGGATCCGGGTGGATCCATACTAGGTAGTAATAATAACAGAAAGAAAATATGACGGCTTGCTTGTACGAGACGATGAAAGAAATGCAAAATTCCACCACATATTTTCCTTTCGGACTCTGTATTTGGGCAAAGTTGCAGCGAAAAGCTGAAATGTAAACATTAGGGATTCATGGCCTGTGTGGTTTTAAAAACGTATCACCACCAGCTTTGCACATATGTACACTGGTGCTTTAAGCGGAGAAAATTTTCTTTCAACAAATGGCGTTGCTGTTTTGACTGTTTTTAAATATAACCTAGAGGACATAATAATGTATAGTAGCATAGGAGCCACACGGAGAATCAGTAATAGGAGCTGGAGGAGGGTGTAAATAGAGATAACTTTTGCTGTTATTGTAAGTATGTATCTCTATGTGTGAAGGATGAATATTATGCATATCCATATAATGTATTCTATTACATACTATGGTTCTCACAATTTGAAAAGGAACAAAGTTTTTTCCTATTATTTTTGCTATTACTGAAGTAAGAAACTTTCACGATGTTCCAATGAATGGGAAAGCTCTGCCTATGTATACAGTTAGATTGACTTTCCTTTTGGCTGCTGCGTGATTTCTGTAACACTGCAATGCTCGATGTTGGCGGGATTACTATAGTACATGTAAACCCTGTTTTGATAATAAGTGCCGCTAACGAAAATGACTGGTTCAACCGGTTCAGCGAACGTTAAAAGTTGTTCCTTACACACATCTGACTGAACTACATTGGAGAATGATAAGCCATTTATATCAATATGCAAGCAGAAAGATTCTTTATGGCTTGAGAGTTTGCACGCTGCTACTAATGAACTATGATACACGCATAAAATATAAATACAGTTACTTAAGTTGAGAAAGATAATACGTGTTATTTTCCGGTACTATTACTATACCCCGTACTAAAACAAAATTTTTCTTTTGAAATGACAATCACCATTTTATTATCTGCTAGTCGTTGAGCAAAAGTAAGTAGAAAGGAAAATGGCTACGATGAATAAATCTAATGTGTGTTGCGTATCTCCCTGTACTTCAACATGATATGAATGCAGCCAATGATAACGCTAATGGACTTCCAAACAAAAAAGTTTTTTCTATGTAGGAAAACTTTGTAAGTGAATTGATCGCCAAATCGACAAAAGTGGATATGAAGGTATTATAAAAATCACACAGTTATTCTACGTAAATATGAAAACAAGGAAAATATTCGGTGTGGCGTTTTTAATGTTTTATCCATACATGTCGCTGAGTTATACTTTATGAGCCTTAAGAATTGTCATATTGACTGATTGAGAACATTCTATACGAATATATAAAAGTAGAAAATAAGTCACTTAAGTACCTATGCACAGTATTTCCGACCACCAAATTTCTCGTTTCGAGGGCTTGGAAAGCCTCCACAGTAGTAAAAGGAACAACAAGCAAAGAGCCTATATAATGTTTGGCAACTTGGGAAAAGATCACCCACTATATTTCTCTGTTACAGGCCTCCTCTTTTTCTTTCCTCTCCGTACTTGTTTCCTGAGGAAATTTTGGTCGTCGTTTCTTAAGAAAGGGGAAAAGAAAACACACAAGCCAGTAGTTTTCTTGCCAATTCAAAACTTTCTTCGGACGACCATCATTTCTCTTGTGCTACCACTGCTGATGTGAAAGTCAACACATGTAGATGGAGGGAGAGAGAGAGAGTAGAATTGCTCAAAGAATAATAACATAACTAAAGAATAATAACATAACTACACGTACATAAATGAATAAACCGCTTCCCTTTACACATAATACATACTATTTGTAATTGTAGTAGACAGACACAGGGGCCCAGTAGAGACGTCGTCGTCGTATTTGTCGGCAGCAACACAAGAAAAAGGAAGCAGAAGGGAAGAAAGTAAAACTTATTTCCATCCGTCATCGACTATTTGGCTTATTGCTGCGTCATGGTGTAGTTTTCATGGGATAAGGTACACACGTTCATGCAAGCTACCGTCTGTTGGCAAAAAGGGAAAAGTAAAAGAAGACGAAGAAGGAGGAAAAATAAACAACCTAGTAACACACTGACTTGTTTGATGAATTGCTAGTTTCAAACATGTTATTTCATCAGCTTGTGTATTACTGACACCATACCCCAGCACTCCAGCACTGGTAACGCTGAGAAAGGAGCAAACAACACTGCCACATTAAAACAGAGTCTTTTGAAGAATCTTCCTTCTTCGTTCCTCTCACAGCTTATGTGTTTCATCGCTTTTATATCATCGTCTTTCTCTGTGTTGCTGTGTTTTTACTTCTCAGCGTGTGTATTTGTTCAATTCTCCTTGGAATACATACTGCGAGCGAGTAGGTATACATTTAGCTGAAACTCGTATTATAAGAAACAGAGAAGAAAGCATTAGACCCACTTGTAATCGTGCATGCATGCCCACTTGACAGAAGAGCAAAGCTGTAGAAAAGGAACAAACGGAGGGAGTTGTGTAGTCGTGGTAGTCAAAGAAATTAGAGATGAGCCAGAGAAATGGAAAATATTGCGAAATGCTCCTCTAAACCGTTTCCCTCTGTGTAGTTGTTGTGTGTGTTTGCGATGAAAAGGATAAATGTTGGCAGATCAAGAAGAAAAGGCCAAAGTAAAGCTGTTTGTGTGATGTGCCCAGAAAAAGAATATATGGTTAACAGTTTGGTATACCGTTCATAATATGAACAAAGCTAAACAAGTAAATAGTAATGCGTCTGGGAGAGGAAATTCTGTATGAAAAATACGAATACTTGATGATTGTGACAGTTGTGTGTACATGTGTGGGCATGATGATGACGGTGATGAAACGCTACTGAACACACAGCAGATAGTTGAATATATAACTTCGCTATCTTTAGAAATGTATATACTCGCCTACACGTTACATCATGCAGTTGTTGCGAAATAGGAAAAGTAAAAGTCTCATCGCATTTACTGTTTTTTGCTTGCTTTCTCTCATCTACGTCAACACTACCACAAATACCCATACACACGCACTCACAGAGAACTAAAACCACCAGATCTGTAGCAGAGGCAGAGAGAAACCAGAAGGGCTTGTTTGGTAAACGTAGGAAAGAGAGCGAGAGGGGAGGAGGAGGGAAAGTGAAAATGTTGCATATCATCATGAAACTTTAAAGCTGAAATGGCAAAAGAACAGCCGACTTTACTAATACGTTGGGTATTAAGTAACCAAAGTAAAAGCATTTTAGTCGTTCATGTGTGTTTATTCTTCTCTCAAGTCAGAAGCAAGTAAAGTGGTCGATATAAACTTTCTCTCCCTTTCTTCTTCTTAGTTGTAGGCTCTGTCCGTCTGGCAGAGAGAGAGGCTGGTTGCGATGCTCCAGATTTCTATTCCACCACCACTACCACTTTTCTTTTCGCTCCCAAGTTTCCTGCTGTAGCAGCAACAGAATAGTATTTCAGCCCTACTTCCTGGATAAATGTCATAATATTTTGTTTCCAAAAGACTTAAGCTGTTTTGGTTTTGACTTTGTTGAACAAGGAAAAGAGAGCTAAAAGGAAAAATAAGACTTTTGCGAAATATTTGCTATTACGTCTGCAACTAATGGTTTTGCCCCTACTCACTATTTAGTGGAGGAATGAGAGTGCAAGGATAGCTCAAGTAAAAGATGTTCCAACCGAAAGCGTCTGCCTACGAATATAATATCGAAATCGTTAATATTTGAGACAATAATTAACAGAGCAAACAGCTTATGAAATCATTATCATTTAAATTTCATTTCTATTTATTTTTCCGAGTTCTTGTCGTAAAAGCTAGTTGTTTTTCGAATGCCAGTTATGTCACTTTCTACGGAAGTATCAGTATGGTGTCGCAAAGTTGAAAAACACATGAAACTAAAGTGCGTGGCTGTAGTGTTCAGTCAGCATAATCTCAGCAAAGCAAAAAAATTTTAATGTCTCAGTGGTGGTGCACACCCACGGGTAACATGGTATTCATTTCTATTTGCTGTTCATTTAAATACGTAATATGAAGACATATAGTGTTCCAGTTAAATTACGGGAAAAGACGACACGAGTGTGGTTTGATGCTGCTCTCTGTATTCACCCACGGCCCTACTAAATTGATATTAACAAAAAACCAACAAAGAACATAAACCTAGTTATTTCATTCGCCGCAAATATAAAATAAATTTAAAATGACAAAATAAATCCAGCTTAAAGACACATGCGTGAATGTGAACAGAGACAAAGTGTACTAAACAGCCCTCCGCTCTGACGATGGCATGTTAATTTTGCGAGTAGACGTTTTCTTCCCAGTTTTATTATGTGCGTTGGTGGTAAATTTAGTAAAGAAAAAAAGTTACTGGGAAATATGTCAGCATTTTATTTCTGTTTTCAGGTCGCAACTAGTCACATTTTTAATCAAATTTACAGTTTTTTCTTTCATTTGTTATAAGCCTATAAACAATATGAAGACACCGCAATTTTATGGCTGCTTAGATTATACGTTGACGTTACACTTTATTTATACTGCGCCTCGAAGACGAATTTTTTTAGGTCACTGAAGGAATTTGAATGTTAAGACGGGAAGTCGGGGGAGCTTTGCTCACTCAATTTATTCTCTTTTCGTCTTTTCTCGCTCATTTCCTTGCTCCCAGCGAAATCCTTTTAAGTAAATTATGAATACCTTTTCCAAGTTGTACATTCTCCTTATTTATACGACAGTGTACTCTGTGGCTCCCGACCTGCGCGTTTTCATTCAATACTATTAGTTAAAAGCAGTTCTATAGTATAAATGAAAATAAAACCTATCCATAAGTTTTTATTTTCATTTTGACCCATCTTATCTTCTACACACACTCGCTTTCAACGTAACGTGTCATTCGTACAAACAAACGTGATTCAGTAATGATCAGATTGTGTTGTTCCACATAAATCGTGAATATACGTCTGTATCATTTCCTTTTAAGTCTTTGTTTGCTTCCTATCAAGTCACTACGCTCCTGGCCGAATCAGTCTCATGGCCACATGTGCGTGCGTATTATCACGAAAAAAACTTTCTTTCAATATACGCACAGTATAGACAGTATCTTTCCTGCAGTTTGTCACGTTGTTGGTACTTGGTACATCTATAACAATGTTAGAAGAATATGGGAAACAAACATGTTCCTTGTGAGTTCCTTGATGAAATAGAAAGTCTTGGAATAAGATAGATATCTACTGTCATCAACCTGCAACTGAATCACGTTTCACCTTATTTTACCATTTCGCCATAACTAAAAATTAACTACACTACAACACACGGACATATTTCGCATTTGTACAGTTGAAATAGAATAACGAAATAAGTTCATGTTCTTGTGAAATTAAACTCTTTTTTTACTCAAAAGCGACGCAAATACAAGGACAATGTTTCTTGAACAGTGTTTAAACAGACGGTAAAAATACAGCATTCGCATTCTCTTCGTAAAATTATATTCTGACTTCTCATTGAGGTACTCGGTAATAATAATAGCTTTTGAGCGTATTTCTAAAGAATAAATAATTTGCTGAAAACCTTCAATTTAGCAAAGCAGCAGTCTAGCAATAAGACGACGCCCTCACATTTGATATCATAAATGCGTGAAATGTGGAATATGAAACGCACTTTTATTCGCATTCTCCGCTCTCTACTCATATATGACATTTTTAAACCAAAACACATGTGACATTGTTGTTGCTATTTTGTGGATTTTTTTCGTTTTTATTTTATACCCAGTCAACGGAAGGAAGTTTCTTTGCTGTTAGAAACTGTTAGCTTTCTTTGCTTGCTGGATGCAAGCTGACATGTTGTGTCATAAAAAAGGGGCTTGCCAGTACGATATATATACGCTTTCCAGAACATTTTTGCCGACTTTGCATCTACATATCTCGCATGGCATACGGACAACCGAAATTTTGTATTTATGAGAAGAAGCAATGGAAACCGTACTATCATATTATATTTTTTCTAAAAGCCAAGCCTGCAGTAATCGTATTGATGTTTAGACGAGAAAAAAAGAGACGGGAAGACGTGCTCAGTTATGATGATGACGGTGATGACAATGAAATTCATTCATAGATCTTCATAAAAGCATACACTCTTTACAGTTCTGTACATGTGCGGTAGAAACATCCTACCAATTCTCTAGTTGGTATTGTATATTTTTATGGATGGCTGTACAATGCGTTTCTCCTCTAAGATATTTTTACAGGATTGCTTGTACGACTAAATTTTAGTTTAAGCTGAAGTAAACGAGCCACATTTTGCTGTTGCTGGGCGTATACATCCACCCGGATCTTGGTTTTGACTAGAAAAAGAAGAAAGCATTTTCTCCTGATTCATGCGTCTACCCCATCTCATGTTACAGTATTACCTACATATAGGAGCGACAAAGTATTGATGTGCTCACTTACAACAACCCCACAAGATGAAAATATCAATGTTTGCTTTTACTTATGTATGTATGACTTTTAACAAAAGACCATAATTTTACCCAGGGAATGTCTCCAGCTCTTTCCACATGGCGTGGCGTCCATACAGCTGTATATATAAAGACAGGGATCCGTGTGGAGGTTACGCCTTCTGTGGCGCTCATTTTCCACTATACTTTCCTCCGGGTGACCTGCTGCAACCCGCTGGTTTCATATCGCGAGACGAAGGACTTTACCATCACATTTTCTTTCAGAGTTTTCGCTCAGCATGAAAGCCTTTTTAGTTTGGTCCTGATGGATAATCAGGTTCCATGCTGCTCTCCCGAATTTCGTGGCAACGTCCCGAAACGAGCAGTGGTATTTTTCCCGGTATAATCATCTGGTTTTATATATGTGAGTAACGATTCAGCCTTCGGGTAATAAATAAATACATTTCTAATTGAAATTGTAAGTTAATTTCCTTGTTCCTCCACCCCAAGGCACCGACGCAGACATTTATAAAACTGTCCAGCTGAGTTGTGGATCCAATACTCGTCGTCGGTTTGCAAGAAAATTAATTCATATGTCATTTCAACATCTATCTTCAACTTTTTCCGCGTAATACTATTCCTAAGTTGTTTCGAGCGAAAGAAGAATGCCTGCTCCAGAGAAAAATTACATGCAAAAAAGATTCAAAAATATTTGTCTATAATGTAATAATGCCAGGATCGGGTGAAACAAGAAAGACTGACCAAACTTTTTCTCGTACCAGTGCAGTGGTAGCTTTCAATTTCAACTTCAGCCAGCAGCCTCCGCTTTTCACTATACCAAAATACCAATTTTCCTTGACCCAATTGCATTTCAATAAGAAATTCCATTTTCTCTTTCGACTCCCACGACCCACACACAAGCGCATGCAAGTACACACTACACTTACTTACAAAAAGTCAAATCTAATTTTTCTGCTCTTCAACACACAAACAACCATGCATGCACACTCAATTTACGAAAAAAAACAGTCAAACAAAAACCGCGCATATTTTGAAGCAGTGTCATTTTCAATTTGAAATGCAGGAAAAAGTCAATACAACTCGAAAAAGAAATATAACACGAAAGAATCACAGTATAAAATACCGGCCACCCATTCTAATTTAAAAACGAAATTTTTTGCCGGCGTGAAAAGCTGTCTACATTGAACTCACACCTGGCAAAATTGTGCACTTTTTCTGACTGTTGTTTTACCAACGACCTTTGTTTTTCCCGTATAAATCTCAGGTTTTGACTACTAACTCTATTTTTCCTATTACTAAAGAGCAAGAAAATATCACAAAAAATACATGAATATTTTCAGCCAAGTACAAAGACTCAAAGAAATAGCCAAGGCTTTTCAAGTTTTCTTTTTGACGTTAACTGACTCTCGGAATCCCCGTCTGTTCTAAAGATTCCTCGTTTCGGCGAAAAAAACCTAAAAGGAGAAAACAACCAAGAGTTATCGCGGTGTATGCACCGGCGGCAGTTTTCTGTGGTATGCAGTTTGTAGTTGGGTGGGAGTAGTGCGGTTGAGAAAAAATCTATAATACATTATGTTACTTTTTCTACTTTCCTCTTCTTTTTCTTCGCCTTCACTTGCCTCTCTATTATAAAACCAAATATATCAGATCAACATATCCTGAAGTTGTAGCGCTTTTATAAGCTTTTTTGTGCATTCGTCTCAGTCGACTTGGTCGTCGTCGTCGGATACATTTATTATCATGTGAAGGCTGCCTGCTGCAGAAATCCTCCGTATATACTGTGTGGATTCTTTTTATAGAGACTACTTGTACCTCCTATTTTTGTATTAGTCGCCTCTCTGGGCAACACCACCACCACCACTGCCGATGTTGAAAGTTGTACTACTGCTGCTGCTGTTTTTTCTTGTTGTTATAAAATCTGGATCTGGCAAGATCTAAAAGATTGTGGAAACTCTTTCTCTTTAAAGGGGGATAAGTGAAGTAGCAGAGAAAAGTGGCGGTGGTAGGTTTCCAGAATTTAGAATAATCTTTTATGTAGGCTAAGAAGGAACAGTAGTGGCGGCATCAGATCAGGAAACGGCCTACATTCTTTTCTGTACGTTACATTGCTACTACACAACTTCTTCACGAAAACTAGTAGCAGTATGAATTGTTGGAAGTAGCAGCACAAAGTGGTGTATATGGTTGTGGCGATATGGTCGTGCTAAAAACAACGATGACGACAAAAGACGGTGAAGACTATGCTTAAATCACTTTTTTTTCAAGAAAAGTGTGCAGCTTCCTTGCTTACTTGACTTGGCTTGAACATGTAGTCGTGCGTTTGTTTGCTTTTTTGGGTGCAAACAGGGAAAAGAAGGAAAACTTGTATGCTGGATAAGGTCGGTATATAAATCACCAACGCAAATCACTACTAAGTTGGGCATGTGTGTGGTGTAGGGCCCTCTGGAGAAACTAAAAATGTAAAAGATTATAACGGGGAAGGAATGAATGTACAATAAAATGCACTTAATATGCAAGAACTGGGTTATTATTATGCAGTCACGAAACTTTCAGCTGGTAATCCATAATTTTTTTTGCTTTTTACTACTTTTCTACTGGTTGGTTCCGGGTTCTTTCTTTTTACTCCATCTTGTGTGTTGACATGATGTATATAAGTTAGCAAAGCGAATCATGCTTTTGTTCACAACGTGGCAGTGAATTGGTTCTCTGCACATGTATGTACAGAAGATGATTACGAATAAACTTGTCTTTTTGCTCGCTAGACAATAAACAGTACAGCATGGTGACATTTATATACGTGTACCAGAGAACTCGATGTTGTACGGTTAAAACAATGCTATTAAGCAAACATGCGAGAAAGGAAGTTTTAGTCATTCTGGCTTTCGTTGTAACTATTGTGACACGGCAGCATATACCCAATCCAAACTTTTCATTAGTTTTTTGTACTGTAATCGCTTGTTGGACGGAGTTCACGGTATTTCACTTTATGTGTTGTGAGAATTGCAGAAATGTGCATACTTGTATGTCTACAAACTACTCATAGAAAATTGCATTACACATGGTGGTTACATTACAAGTTACACTCGGGTAATAACAGTTCATGATTTTCCATAATTTTCGTGCATTATTTGTACGTGGTTTTAGCAATAAAAGAGTAAAAGTCAGCAAGCAGCAAATCGTATCTTTTAGATTCTGGCTAGCTGAGTTATCAAAAGATTTCTACTACTATATACTTTTGCCAGCCATATTATGTGTGCCCGTTCAAACAAGAATCTATCGTGTACTGTTACTTACTAGTGGTGGTACGTGTAGGTAACGTAAAAAACTAGACCAAAAGTTCCTGTAATATTGTTTCAATTGAAACTACGTACATACTTTACAGGCCAAGTAAACGAGTATAGTGTTTAGAAGCATAAAAGTTATTACACGGGAAGATTGGTTATTTGTTCCATAAATTCAATTTAAAATTGACATTTAAAATGGTTTTAATAAACAGTACTTTCTACTTTTGTAAATTCATGCGACAAATTGCTTCTGTAGATGTTGTCCAATTATTCCAGTATTATATTATAACTACTAATGTCATTATATGTTCATTCAATAAATGTATTATGTAGCGGGATATAAAAAACACAGATATGTGAAGTGCTTCATACAGATTTTGCGCAAAGAGTTGCTTAGCTTACTTTTTTTCTCCTTACTTTTTACTTTCTTTATTTGCGTGACCGATTTATAGAAAACATTTTTAAATATTGACAGTAAAAGCTAATTGCATTGAAGAATGAAATGTTTGAAAATATTCTTTCTTAAATAAAGCACCCACCGTCTTTCCGTTTTCCTAGTATCCTACCCAGCTTCCAATATTTAGATGACAATAAACATACATGTTTAATAGGCAACTTTGACAAAGTTTCTGACAAAGTGAACTTGTACGGAAAGTGCTTTGTATAACCCCAGAATCTGACAATAGTATCAGCTCGAATGAGCACTGCGCTCGAGTGAAAAGACATGCATACATAATATATTGCCATATACGTAGATGTTGTAATGCTTACATAGGTATACACGTTTATGGGGTAGATATACTTGAAAGTGGTTAAGGTTGTCAACTCAAATGCAATATGACTATCAATTCTCTCTCTGCATTTTAAGCAAAACGGACTAAGGAAGAGAGAAGAGAATGAGAAATATCCTCAGAGTATACTAAACGAGAAGGTACATAGTGGCAATTCATGTTGGCAAGTCTGGTTCACTGCCGCGGGAATGTGTTCCACTTTCATTGGAAAGTCGGTGTTACAAAAGATGATGGTGGGGGATAAAAAGATGAAGAGATTGGCATGACATAGCAAGTGCCTGGAATAGAAGCTACTGTGAAATCAACTCAAAGTGGCATAGTGGTAGTGGTATTATTGGTAGAAATATGGCACAATAGCAAGATATACATAACAACAACGTAATATACATATACCTACATATTGGTTTGACCAAGAGTTGTTCGGTGTATTCGTTGACATAATGTCGTAAAATGTCAAAATTGCGTTTTAAATTATTGTCATATCATTGTCATACATATGAATGACATTTGTAAAAAAAATATTGAACATAAAAACAAATAGTAATATTTTTGACATGCCCATTTAGCAACGAAAGGGTTTGAAGCTGTAGTCTATTCTATGTTGTAATCGAACTTACACTTTTGGACTCATAATGAAGTTTATAAATGTATTATGCAGATGCGTGATCGATCACCATTCATTTCTCGAGAAAGATACGAAACAGACAATTATAACACACACGCCAACTTTACCTATTATGCTGCACAAAAATGTTGCAAAAATGTTATAAATCCAGTAAATTATATTCATCTAAATGACATAAATTGTCTGACGCAAAAATGCTTGTCAATTTGTTGTCAGACTACCCTAGCGTTAGTACCTTTATATTGGTTTCTTTGTGAAAATGATGCATCATCATCATCAACAACCAAAACGAAAGTTACTCGATGGGAACTGGTAAACTAAAAATATTTTGATTTGATTAGTTAGTCAGATAAAAGAAAGTGCATTCAAAAATTGTCAGCCCAAAGATCAAGCGCTACGTTAGCCAAAAGTTAACAAGGAAATGCAGAATTGTACAACCGAGATTTTGCAGTTTCACACTCTACTATGTCACCAACTTTATCTTCAATGCTAAAAAACCTTCGTATCATGTTGCAGCCCCAGTCAAAACCAGAAGCCAGGCGAAACCTCAAAAACCACGTAGCCCTCGCTACAAAGTTTTCTCTGAAAACTCCCCATTTTTTGGAGGCAACGGGGCAAACCTCACTTCAGTGGTACAATTTTGCACACTTTACCCTTCGCCTTACGTCAATTACAAATCCTTCTATTTACTCTATACAATTTCACAACAACTCCGGTTGACGACCCACAACAATTCCCGATTTTCCTACGAAAAATTACTATTATCTAATAGGGTTTTGATGTTTCTGTTGTTGTTACCGTTGATCCCGTTGAAACGTAAACAATCAGCTTATGCTTGTCCTCCATTGCCTCCAAAAAGTTTTAAATCATCTGCCGTGCCACTTTCTACTTAAGCCGTTTAATGTTAATGTATTCTCCAGTCAACTGTTTCTAGTTTCTCTTGCAAATTTACAGCTGAATGGCAGTGACATAAAAAAGCGCTTGTGCAAAACTATTTCCGCTGAAAATACACGAGCCATCGTAGAAATAGCTTGCCAAAGTCAATTCAGTTGTCATGTTGTAATATTTGGTGGGGAAAAGCTCTCTAGTCGACCCAGTGAGCAAAACTAATTCGATGTTAATGTGTTGTTGATGCTCACTTACCTTCCTTCGTAAATTGTTACATTAGTAATACGGGAATTTTTACTCTAACTACATTTTTATGTTCGTACACAGCATTTACGATTCGACCAGTTTACATTATTTACTATCCCGTCCTTTGACGTCAGGCTGTGGCTGTTGTGCCTTGGAAATGGCTGAAACAATTACAAAACACACATCATTCTCCGGGGAAAAGTCAATCTAGTTGATACATAATACCACCTGACACGTTTTCCTCCCTTAATTGAAATTCACTATTTCTTCCCCTGTAAACAACATGTCTATGGGTAACTTTATTATGCATGTTGTTCGTAGAGGAACATTCACATCAAGCTTCCGTAAATAAACAACCGGGCTTGTCTCAAACTATTATCGCTACCATACGACGCACATCCTTGTTCCTTTCTTTTAGTGAAAAGAGGCTTTTTCATGTAGGTATCTACTAAACTCCTATGTAACAACATCCAAAAAGAATTCTCCAGGATACATAACCCATCCAACCAAAGCCCAACTTTTTTCAAATGCAGACAGCTGTGCTATAAAAAAAGTTTTTTTGTGTGCCTTTTTGTTCCCAGAGAGTTTCTCTTTTGTTTTCCCCTGAAAACATTCCAACAAAAAAATCATTTCCAAAAATCAAACCTCAAAATCACAACCACCCGAGCTACTTCTCTCTTTCCTATTTTTACCTCGTGTTACCAACACTCTTTTCCAAAGTGAGGGAAAGAGAAAGAAAAAAGAAAGAGAGAAGACAACGCAAGAAATATGTACTTTCTCAGATAGCTCGGGGGAAAATACTTGAATATATAAAAGGAAGAGTCATTTAACAATTCTTCTTCGTTCTTGTGCCAGCATTTCTTAAGATTTTTTTTCTTGTTTTAAAAACTTCCTTACTCCTCTACACACACACGCCGTTAGAACAAAGAAAACACAAAGAAAATAATATCTTGTCTGTTTCCTTAAAACACAAGGCAGCTGCGCGCTATAGCGCCACCAGAAGAAAAGTATTCCCTCATTGCTCCTATCACTTGCTCGTTCGTTGTTAGTTAATGCAAAAACAAGCAGCCCCATAGTTAGCTATATATAACCATTTCTGACGATTCACACAGTCATATAACAAAATAACAAAATAATAATAGAAAAAAGCAAACGAATTCCAAAAGTGCTGCTGCTTCAAGTGAGACCCTCCACAATGGTACTTTACCAACAGGCAAGATATATTCGCTCTACCCGCCAGACTTAATTATTTTACCCGGAGATAATGTACGTGTTTGCTTGTGTGTGTGGCATTCTCCCTGCAGGCGAGATAGCGTACCCACTACTGGTAGTGCTTCTGATAAAAAGCACTCTCCTCTATCTTCGTCATATGCACGCATTATAATGTGTCCACCTATGTACGTATCTACCACTTCCGCTCAATATAGCATTCTAGTAGTCGGTAGTATCAGAGCTGAGCTGATGACGAAGTTTAAGTTTACAGGCAAAACAAGCCAGTCTGCCGCTTTTAAAGTTTCTGGTGTCCTCTTTGAGTCAACCTGTGTGTGAGAAACGGTCGAGACAGCAAAAAGAGAATAAACAACAAGAAAGGATGGGAAAATGGGAAGAAAAGAGGGAAAAGAAGTTCAAGTGAAATAGCGAGACAGTTTCACTTAAAGGAAAAGCAGCTCTTAGTCTTTTCTTTGGGAAACCGAGCTGCGTGAGAGAATGAATGAGAAGAAAAGAGCTAACTAAGTGGATGGTACTTTAGGGATCCTTCTGGTGTCTCGTCGTCGTTGGTTATACAAAAGAGATGTACACTAGAAATTATACTCGCTTTGCCAGAATATGTAGGAATACGCAGCAGCAGCAACGCCTAAGTAAGCTCAATAGTTTTCCTGCCTTCACGTTGCTTGTCATAGGGGATAAGTGCGTAGAGACGCTTGGGCCACCACATGACAGTATAATGTACGTATATCTCTATGTACGTTGAAGCAACTAGTTTCCCTCAACCAGACGTTGATGATGCACACACAGCTACTTACCAAGTGGCGGGGATGGTGACGATAATGTTGATAATCAAGATAGCGAATGTTTCTTTTTAACGCAGTACCCATAAACTATTCTTTATGTGCATTATCCACGCTTCAATGTGAGTTGTTATGTTGTTAGAGGCTGGAAAAAAGGGACAGAAGGTGAAATAACGGGAAACCAAGTAAACAGCCTACCCTTGGTTTGTTTTCATCCACTTGAATAGAATGAATAGCAACTGACTCTAACAGTGTTAATCTACGTCGTATATTTCTAGGTAAGGTAGTATGCTGATGATGATAGTTATACAAGCACACAACACAGCGCGATGAAAGGAGAGAAAATCTTTGTAATAATGGCAAACACAATTTTCGTCAAGGGCTTCATTTACTTGGCAATTTCTTGTAGCATTTTTGTTTCATTCGCTCATCTACTACTACCTTTTTTCTTTCTTCTGGAAATATGTACATACATACTTGGGTACATACTTGAGCGTGACTGATGTGATAAGGTACTCGCAATAAAATATCAAATTTAAAGAGAAGCATTGTGAAAGTATACAATCCTAAGAGTACGCGCTAGTATCTCATTATTATTAGGAAGGAGTAAGTAACCCCAATAGAATAGTGGCTTTGGTTTGATGATGATGATGATGATGGTAGTGGTGGTGGTTGTCTTGTGTTGTGGGGAACTCTAATGTGGTTTTCTTTATGGACTTGAAAGAAAATTCACCAACAGCACTAGCAAAACACACGTTACATCATCAAAACGCTGATAATGCTGGTGGAAAGCGGGCTGTGCAGGATTACAGATTACGGTTAACTAGCTTTCTAGGTTTCAGGGAAAAATAAATTAGATCAATGACTAGAAAACAAAAACAAGTCATTACTAATTTGTACGTCTTTAAAATTAATGTACGGAGATACAGATACAGCAGCATTAAATGGTTGTACTTGTATCTGGGAAAACTAGTGTGTGTCAACTTTGGGAATAATGGAAGGTCTTGTTACAGTAACAGCACACACATACTTGCACACACACAACAGCGGTGACGTGGTTTCCTTCTGTAAACGTCTTTTGACTTTGTTATGCGGCGACGATGGTGCTTTTACTTTGTGCTATGAAGTGTACCGGCTTTTTTCTGAGTTTTCTCTCTAGAGAAAGAGAGAGAGAGAAAATGCTCTCATCTACAGTTTCTTGTCGCGTATATGCCACATGGTGTCGTCGTTGTTCTTTGAACTGGATTTGTCTTTTGGTGTCCTTCAGTCTTACCGTTTTGTATTAACTTTGTGTTTTCTTTGTGGAAACTGTGTTTCCTTGTAGCGTTTGTAGACTATATAATGTTTATTTTTGGTCAATGTCAATCCTGCAATCTTGCTTTTGGCTCATTTTTGCTTCACTTTTACTACTGTCTACCGGTTACTTACTCATCTCTCGTGGAGTCAAGCAGAGGATGGATAATATACATACAAAGTGGTTTTTGAAGGTTTTGCTGCAATTTCCAGTGGGATGGTACCTTTTTCTCTCTGCTGTTTTCGTATCAACATGCTTTCCACGACAATGGAGAAATCTCATTAGCGAAATCATGATCAGCCCAGCATCATCAACGATGTCATCATCACATCTTGTATTTGCAGATGTTTCCCGTACACAAAAATTGTCTGCAATTTACACATTTGTTCCAGAGCAGCAGAAGCAGCAGTATTCCCAAAAGTGGGGATTGTCACAATTTTCAGGTTCTGTTCTCTTTCAGAATTCAATATAAGGAATACATATAATAACATATGATGAAGCATGGTATGCTATCAGCTATATATGTACGTTCTACGAAAAAAGAGTTTGTCGTTGTTACTCCAGTGAAGCTTTCAGGGTCGCACGTCAAAATTGCGGAACAAAATGGTGTTTTTTTCTCACAGGAGAACTATTCTCGTTCCCTTTTCATTCGCATACACGCGGTATTATACAGGAGACATTGTCATAATCATCATCATTACCATTATCCTATTTTTTCATGCCATGGAATAGTACATGGGGACAGGAGCTAAGTGCAAAAATGCATTTTGCGCAAAAGAGAGATACAGAGATGAAAGCTTTTGCTTTTTTATTGTGAAAACACTATAGGCATACTTTGCAGATAATGATGATGTGCACTTGTCGTGTACTGATTCTGTTGTCGTAGTAGTAGTAGCTTGTCAAGAAAATAGAGGAAAATAAAGCGCGTCGGTCGGCAGTAGGGTGGAAAGTGAGAAAAGCGGTTTAGGCAGACAATGTGTGAAGTTTTGTTAGAAAAGCTCTTTTCTCTCCTATTTTTTCACTTAACCCCTTTCCTGTTGACAAGTAACTTCTTAAGAGCACATCATCTTGATGATAGCAGTCATTACCATTATCATTAGAAACAACGGCATCGACAAATGAGATACAATCTCGTCGTTCGAAAAAAGCAAAATAAAAACAAGATAACAAAGTTGTGTACGATATATCTTGACATTAACACAGTTCCTCCACCAGTTCAAACTGTATTCAGATTTTGAACGCATAAAAAGATTAAATGCTGGTATGCGGATTTGTTCCTAATTTGACAGTCAGTTCTAGTAGGAACGAAAACTTTGTGTACACTAGTTGTAAAGCTTAACTGACTTGAAAGAACAAAGCAAATATATTGTTCTATCGTTGAGCTGGCAATAATAATACATGCGTTGGAGGTTTAAAATATTTCCCCGTGTGGACTAATATATTCTACACCACTTGGTAAAATGGATGTACAACAGAAATAAAAGCCAAAATAGTTTGCTTTGCGCTGATTGGTTTTATAATAAGCACTCACCACCACGAATATTTGTATTATTGGAACAAAAGACTTTGAAAATTAAATTTCAAAAACAGGAAATTGGAAATGAGTTCCAGCCTTAGAAAACAAAAGATTTGTGAATGTTTTTGTAATTACAATAGGCAAATGTAAAGCCATGCTAAAAATAACCAACATTCTATTTATGTTGTTGAGTTCCTGTTGAAATGGTATGTATGAAGTATCTTGTATGGCATCGCATTCACTATTTCCTTTCGAATAAACTATTTTTTTGACAATGTAATGCAATTTTTATAAAGCTTCAAAGTTTATAAGCCAGTTGATGTGTATGAAATTGACAGTTTCTGTGCATGTCAACCGTTTGTTGGTTTCTTTGTCTTTGCGATTTAAACTAACCAAACAAAAAGAAAGGAAAATGAACCACAACACGAGCAAAGTTGATGAAACAATAGCTGCATTCATCCTCCATTAAAATTAGTTAAGTTTTAGGTATTTCGTATGGCTGCTGTACTGCTTTGCAGTGTATCACATTCTGGTACGACGGGAAAGAGGAAGTGAGCAGAAACGAAGATAAAAGCAATCGGGTTCCTTTGTAGCGTAGCAGCAAAACTGCAACAAGCGCTGAAGATGAAGGACGCGATTGAAATGAAGTAGTGGAATTTCCCTTTTCCTAATAATGATCAATATCACATTGCGTAATATTCCTTGAGACAAGGAAGGAAACGTAAGCGTTGCTACATATGCGTAACCTATGCGTACGCTGGCGCAGTTCTTAACCATATTTGTGATATTACATGAACCTTTAAGAATACATCATAGGTACACTATAAATAAATGAAAATATTCAAAGCTACAATACAGGAAATTGGGTGGAGTCAAAAACGTCCAAGAAAAACATAACCACACATGTCGTATGCCTAGTTTACAAAGTTTATGGGTGTTTATGGATTTATTTCTCCTATCAACCACAAAGTCCTGCACAACCTGCATCTGCTTCTGGAGAAAAGTATCATGTACATGTTTCATAAATGGACTTTACCTTCCGTTTCTCTTTCTCATCTTACCGCAGTAGTAGTAGGTATTGTGGTTGATAGGTCGTTGCTGTTTTCTACATGTAAAAATTTGTTTCAATTTCCTTCACCACATCAACCATTACCTACTACTAACCAACCTCAACCATCATTTTTTAAAAATCGTCCTTATCGTATCGTAGTCGGTTTTCTTTCCTTTCCTCTTGTTCCTAGGGAAAACAGTGAGACCGCATCAATGGGTTTTCCAAAGTGGGTAACAGCAGATTACAAAGGAAGCAGAGTTCATTTGATCCTTTCCTATAGGACGTCAGTCGCTGTAATGTGCCGAAACGATTTACAATGGATTGTAAAGTAACGTAGCGAACGGTTGCTCAATGCTCCTTCTCTAAACTATCTATCTGTTGACAATGTTGACATAGGACACCTAGGCTAAAACCCTTTTGATGATTGTGTATTTACAAAGGATTATGGTCTAATAATCCCTTGCTGCTTGCTCCTCCACCAGGGCTGCTTGAATGCCATTGTGTGGCGGCAAGGCTTGAAATAGAAAAAAGGGAAATGTAGACCCGAGAAGAAGAGGTTGGTCTACACATGGTTGTAAAACATGTTTGTTTGCATGAAATCAGAAGAATCATCCTGCCCGTAGTAAAGCACACACAAAGACACGAGTGGTGAGAGAGTGGAGGAAGGAAATGAGATACTGCTTCGTCGCGTTTGTTCGTTTTGGGCAAATAATGTCAATGATAATACTACCATGTGACGACGACGTCAATTTTCTAGAAAGAGATAGTGGGATATCTACATTTTATTAGAATTGTTGTCACTAATAATTAGTCTGAATCCAAGTTGATGTATTCTTCTAGCTGATGCGTGTGGAGTATACTTGAAATGTAAATTTGATGAGATCGTGCGTGTGTTTACATTTGAAGTTGAGGTTTTCTTTGTTGTTAGACTTGGGGTGAATTTGTTTTTAGTTTTTACTTCCAATTTATTCAGCAGCATCTTGTACTACAGCTTTTACTTACGCGATATGAACCTAAACATGGATAACAAATACAAAAATTCTTAAAATGCAGAATTTTACGCATAAAAAAGACATCATGTGCATAAGTAATTGAGGATAATGCATACGTCATAGTCATATATTACCACAAGATTAAATAATGGGCAGTGGAGTTCAGGTGAGCTGCATTTGAGTGAAATGCATGCTACGCTCAAAACATTAATATTCGGAGAACTGACGAGGTGCTCCCATTTTCATCTCATGTGTCCGTGTCCGCTTATGCCTATCGGCAAAAATATTTTAGCTAGCTGCAGCTGTAGACCCATGTATTATTCCACATCCATCTCAATGATTGTTCATGACAATCATTAGATATGTATACACTTGTGAAGCATGCAACTGGAGAGTAATTTCGGACAGAGAGGTTTGTATTCTGGCATTTCCTTGAACTACTTGTGCCATAAATTTCATATTTCTAGTCCATACACACACACGGTAAAATTTGGTGTTGTGGTCTCATATTAATCGTCCGACATACAGTTCCCGTCCGCCGCGGTAGCCACAATCTGGAAATTGAAATCAAGCCAGGTGATTGATTAAGTCCCCCACACAGCAAACACGTACGGTTACAATTCATTTCCGGCACAGAGGGCCGGTGATAAACTCGAAACCACACGAATATCGTATAAAACACAAAACTAGTTTATTGGAAACACACATGAATAATAACACATTTATTAGACGCATACTCCCCATTTTAATACCACCACTGAATAACTGCATGCAAGTACGACAGGGAAACAAAAAGAAATCACACACAATTACACTCGTTTTCTGCCACGGTTTTCACCAAAAGCCGAGTTCGGCTGTAATTTGGAAAGACGGCTAAAATATCCAGTGACGGGAAGAATAGACCAAATTGGAAAATGTTGTGCACATTTACTTTTACACCATGCTGCTATTTTGCATAGGTATACCATCTAGTTCGAATATCCAATGTAGTTCATACTCGACATTCAAACTGCATATTATCAGATGCAGTAGCTGCGGGCACCAATCTTGCCACCACCACGATTCAGTTTCTCATCAGGGAAATGATGAATGACCATGGTTCGCTGATCTGTTGAGAGAGTGTGGCTAGCGGTCAGTATTTCAGTATGCATGCATGCGTTGTGCAATGCGTTCATATTATGAATATGAATACCACAATCAGAGCAGTAACAGCACTGCATGTCCTGTAGTATTCACTAAAAATCCAATTTTCATTCTCATTTCAAATCACTCCTCCTTCCTTTCACTGACTTCACATGCAAACAAAAAATTGTTGGCAGTTTACCAGGTCTTTTCACTCTGCAGCCCTCTGCTTACGCGCCGGTAGACTCAAGAACAACAACTTGAAATAATGTACTGAAAATGGGAATAACAGTTGCATGGCATGAATACTAAATATTCCAACAAACACTCTCTACCCCACTGTTATCCGTGCTGCTGTTACTACTGCTGCTGTGTGTGCATCCCCGTGTAGCCAGGAGAGAGGAGAGAAAAGATTAAACACAAGATGTGATTAATATCAATTAAAAGAACACAAGAGATGATGAAAATCAAGCATGATGACCAAGATGAAAAATTGAGTTAAAGTGTGTACACACAGAGTGTACACACACATATGGTTGGAAGGAACATGGCCTACGCGCAATTCAACATGAAACTTGAAGTAAGTTCGAAGCTTACACTGCGCAACGGCTGCTGGTTGTAGGTATGTAGTAGCTCTGTTCCTGCAAGTCAATTCATTTCCTCAGCAGCATTAACAACAACACCAGACATCATCCTGCTTAGGCAGGTCCGGTTTTCTGTTATTTTGATGAATTCTCGGTACATGCATTATGCAATACAGTACACATTGTGTATATTTTTTATGCCGTACGATCTTCCATACAGTATGCTACAAGGCTTAAAAGAAAGAACATGTCATTTAACGCATTTCTCTGTGTACCCAGACATATCATATGTAACAAGTTTTGACATTTCCACCAACATTCCCGTTTTTCTTCTCTTTGCGGAAATAACGTTAAAAGAACAATCGCGATAAACAGGCGGTTATAAACAAGCACTGCAGTAGTATTAGTAGAAGCAAGTGGCAAGCAGCAGGCAGCATTATTTTGTGAAGAAACAGCAGCTGTAGAAAAACAGAATCCTTAACGAAAAAAAAAGAAAAAAAGGAAACGAGGAGATAAAAAATTTAGCTTGTCATAAAACCCAGGACCACGCTGAGACTGACAGTGCGGATTTTTAGGTAACTTGAGAGGATTTTTTATTAGACATAACCCGATCGTTCTTACTGCCGTCTTTCTGTTTTTTTGGCTGACTCTTCAAGTGTTTCGCTTTCTTTCAAATAGAAGGTATGACATGAGTGCCATAGACTATGGCTCATAGTGTAGCCGGAAAAAAAATCAACAGCAGTATAGAACAGCATCTGGAGAAGCAAGAAAAGTAGTTGGATGTTTGGTAGTGGACTAATATTACGTGTCACACATTCTATTTCTTATTTTCCTTTTTTTCAGCAATACAAAAACTGACAATATCTGAGAGGCGATGGGAGAAGCTAGCAACCGATCAGTAGCAAAACAGCGAACTGACCGCCCTGAAAGTTTCCGCCAATAAAGGCAGTAGTAGCATAAAGTTCCATTTTGTTTCTTCCTTCTTACATAATAAATATCGTTGCTTTCTCTTATTCTGCAAAAGACAGGCCAGGCAAAAAACGAGTTTTTATGTTGTTGAAAATAGACTTGCGGCAGTGCAAGGACAGGAGAAATATGCGGTTTCCTTTTATTTATTGCTTGTATTGGTATAAATTTTACTTGAAATGTCCACCATTCGAGTTGAAATACACTTACCGCTTTCAATTTCAGTATCAGACTAGCATATGAAATCTACAGTAGCTTTTGGCTTTTACTAAAGAAGCACTTTAATTCAAATACTGAAAATTCTTGAATTGTGCTGTATAATAATTCTACTAATAAGTTTACTCTGTTGTAAAATCAAATTTTCTAGTAAGAAGCCGACAGTTGGTAGCTTTAGTACAGCCTCAATTTGGGGTATACTCCTTAAAAATCTTATAAGATTTTAAAAAATAGACTAGTTTAAAGCCACAATATACAAGACACACTAAAATAAATCTTATTTTATTTCTTGTTTCTGTTGCAGATCCCATCATTGGAGAAATTTGAAGCAAGTACGCCGAAAGTTAAACTGATGAAACGAATCTGGTAAGTGTACACTGTTCTTCTGTGTAACATGCACCAACAACAAACTGAAATAAATGATAAGCCTACTCAAAGGTTCCTTGTCCTTTGTCCTGTTCAAATTGTTCATACAAGGCAGCCAGTGAAATTTAAACTTCCTGAGTAATTTCAACCAAAGCGACCGAGGTTCTTACTAATTAATTGCATCAAACAAATTTAAACGCAAATATTTACGCTGAGAGAAAAAAAAGTTATATTGTAAAACAAAAATTTGCACTTAAAAATAAAAATATGACCTGCATTAAAAAATAACGGATCCAGGAAACCACTTATGTACATCAGGGCAAGATGAAAGTAAAATTATTTTTGTATGGTGCATAGATATAGTACGCTCAGCTCGGAAGGAACACATTTTGCTCTCTCACTCTCTCCCCGAATAGTCAGCAATGTATTGCGTTCAATACAATCTACTACATGACGATCATACCAAATATCAATGGTAATAATAATACCTACATGTCTCGGACATCAAACAAATACTTCTTACTACAAACAAATACATACACGTACCTACTTAAATTTCATTATATCAACTGTCTTATAGATCAAAAGACAGGTCTAGTGTGTGTCGTGTGATCTAATAAAATTCTTCTGTGGTTACTACCTTTTGCCTTGGTAGAGAGAGAGAGAGAGGTTCTTCAAAAGCAGTCTCAAGAATAAAGTGAAGTTGGAAGTCGGTATTTTACCCACGTTTCTCTATACATATCTATAAGCCTATTAAACGACTGGGAGACGGCTGGTGGTGGTGGTGAATAAAAGCTTGTTCGATTGACCCAATATTATTAGATGGGCGTATGTGTGAATATAAATATGAATGAACTCTCCTCTCTTTCGCCTATCCCGGCCCTCTTTTGTGCTGCTTCTTCAATCCTATAATTATAACTAATTTTATGCTCTCCGGCGTTATGTACATATCACACTGTGCAGTGAAAATTCTAACCCATCTTCACAAATACGCGATGTGTGTAGTGTAGTACCATTCGTGTATATATATATACCTACTTACCATAAATATATATACCTACGTTCCAGAACGACGTGTGATTGTCTGTAATAGAGGGTACGTCTGGACAGAGAAGAAAATTTCATTCTTCTCCTTCCTCATTGTATTCGATTCGGTATGCCGACAGCATTTTATTAAGTGTTCTGGTGGTGCCACTGGCAGTAAAAACTGACAAAGGGAAGGCGCAAGACAAGGTTATTCAAGCAATGCAATGCAATCCTTTCATTTCGATGCCACCTCACTCTACCACCAACATCACGACCGGCAGCAGCAGCAGGAACAGCACCATCGCCACCACCACCAGCGTTTCTTCAGCAAACTGAATGCATAAACGAATTTCTTTCTAATAAACATTTCTTTCCTGGTGCCGCACTCGAGCTTATTGATCCTCCATTCATACATAACCGCTACTGACTGACGATGAGAGCGGGAAACATTTTTTGATCAAATGGATCGTACAAACTGCTGCAACAAGAACAGAAACGCGAATTACTTGTAATATTTCTCAAAGCATATTTCAGACTGCACGGCCTACTTCTGCGGTTTAGCACGTCTTTTCAAATACATTTATAAATGTATAAAGTAGCACGGAACCGAATAGGAACGTCCGTTCTAAATCCAATTTTACTCTAATTCGAGCTTGGAGCTGTTGTAGCGTGTGGTTGTCCAATGTAACTCAAAACCCCCATAGAAAAGTGAGCTTCTCTCTTGAAAGGCTGCCTACCTGCTCAAATTTCGAATCCACCATTCTTATGACAGGACTAAGAAGGAATATTTTAAAAAGAGCCTTTCAAACTCTCTTTACTTACCACAAGCAAGATTAATGCATTTTCCGTCCATTAATGCATTTTATCTTCCAGCACACATTATTTCGTCTATTGTTTGTCAGTATTATCATTTTATTGACAGTTTATATTATCAGAAAA
This sequence comes from Callyntrura guangdongensis, assembly GCA_027744295.1. Classification (NCBI taxonomy): domain Eukaryota; kingdom Metazoa; phylum Arthropoda; class Collembola; order Entomobryomorpha; family Paronellidae; genus Callyntrura; species Callyntrura guangdongensis. The sequence continues at coordinate 25,290 of JAHZNB010005542.1, forward strand.
TGGAAAAAATGAAACACGACCTTTTGTATAATGAAGGAAAAAAAACTTGACTCATGACAGTATCTCATGGTGGCGCCAAGAGATAACTGCTACTCAAAATGAAAAATTCAATTTCTCCGATTTATCAATAATGCACTCTCTCTTTCTCTCTCTCTCTGTGCAAAGGGATTTTTTTTCATCAAATTTTTGTATTGCCATCAAGAAAGTAAAATGTACAAAGTAAGCAACATATGCATGCATCATACATATGTAATAATAGCTACTACAATGTAGTAGTGGGATGCGAATAACCTGCTGTTATTACGTGAACTTGATTTGTTTCATAATTTCCCTCCCGACACTCGCACAGCCACGCAACGTGACGATGATGATGACGCCGAGAATTATGATGATGAAAACACGAAATTAATTCGGCAATTTCCAGAAACCGGTGTAATCAAATCTGAATATCACTAAGCTTGAGTGCAAGTATGTATACTCAAGTGTGAGTCAAAACAAAATTGCATATTTTCTTCATGATGATGATTCTATCCCTCACGTAAAACCAGTCGACGGTATATAGACATACAATATTACTTTTATCATCTTGATCATCAAACCACTTTTAGAAACCCTAGTTTTCCACATTTGTACATATTACCCGCCTCTATACCGTCGTGTACATGCCTTTTCATCATTAATATGATTCACCAGAACAAACACAAGTTTATTTGAAGCTTTCAGCCTTTTTTGTAAAGATCGCAAGCAAAAACAAAAGAAATACGGAGCAATAACACAACAGCAGCGTAACATCAACATAACATCAATCATTAAGAAGGAAATGAGTCCCTTTTTATTTTTATGTGAACCTTCTTTGCTGGTTTTTTTGACTACCCAGTCATAATAATATTAAAAACGTATTCCTAGAAGTTATACTCATCGTCATCACCTCACCAATTTTGTTTCATTTTTCTCCTATCAAAATGCACAAATGTATACACCAGCACACCCTTACCGCCGCGATCCCATTTATTGCAACTAAACAACACACAGCACTGCACTGCACACACGGTATAAATCTTGATATACCCAAAGAAGGCAGAAAAATATACTGGAGCACGAACGTACCAACAAACTGACGACGGCCGGGCAGACTTTTTTTGAGACCGGAATTTCCCTTCAAATTAGCCATGGCATTAGGTAGACATCCTTCAATTACGATCACTGTTATCACGACCAACTGCTTGTTTCTGAGGGTTTTAGAGGTTGTAATTTCAGTTGGTGATCTGTTGATAACCATCTTTAGCTTTTAAATTGTCGTTTCTTCTCTTTGTGCGTCTTTTCTTCTACACGGGTACCTTTTGATAGCGTTGCTTTAGCTTAGTCAATGGCACGTATATACCTACATACGTAATTTATATACAGTCAGCAAAAACGACACAGAAAAATATAAAATGGAATGAAATGAATAGCTACATCTATTATTAAAGATGATATGTTTCATGAAATAACACAGCCTTTTATGTAATAGACTGGTGGAGGTAACAGCAGAACGAAATTTTTATTTTTTTGCTCCAGTCTCGTTCGAGCCGTTCGTCGTCGACTTCGGTACTATGTTCCTGGTACCCTTAACTGTTCGCTTCTTCATAATGCTACAACTGGATAGATGTAGCTTATTATGTGTCCCTCTCATAAAATTGTGTACCAGTCAGTAATAAAAAGGTATTTATCATTACTTAAGCCTGATTGAAATGAAAGAACTTTGCTGCTACTCCTGCGCTTCTTGGAAGCAAATCACTGAAATCAAGACAGCTTTACACGTACAAGTTGATGATGACATGATTACATGGTTGTATGCAGTAGCAGCACGTATATATAAATATAACAGTGAGTAGCACATCCAATGGAAAATTTGTAAACAAAAACGACTGATACTGATGATCCTAACATAATAGGTACGCTAGAAACACCGTTTCAATTTGTACATTTTTTTTCAAGCACGATACGTCGCAGCTTTTTTTTTAATCTTCAGTGAAGAAAAAACTGGCGCACAAAAATATAATGTACCTCAATCACCAGTCATTTCATATTGGCTCCTGTCGGTAATTTACTTTTAACTTTTTGGTGGTCAAGGAATGAAAGTCAAAAGAGTTGAGCAGTTGATGTAGGAAATTGACTGACTTTGGTCGAATGTAAAAGAAAAACCAGTTTAGAATGGAAACATATTATCAAGTAGAAGAGAGAAACCTCTTTGTAATATGCTGCAGAACAATGATGGTATATAATAATCCTGAAATGAAATGCTGTTTTTTTGATCGTGATGCTTTTAAAATGCAATTTGGTCCGTCCAGCGCAGACGACGGAGGGTAGAATATTCGCACAATATTATGGGAAAAGTGTTAATCAATGGTCAACCACGACGAATTGCGGTATTACCGAGGAATTTTTAATGTACTTTTGATTTTGTGAGAAAACAACATTATTGATTCGTGTTGAGCAGAGCTGTGAGCGCATTTGTCTGCTCTCTCTCTGGTCGGAGCACTTTTCTGGTATGCAGAGTTCAGCACAGATAGTAGTGTACTTTATTAGGTCTTCTTAGAGACCTATTAGTTTTACTATGTGGTGTCTGTCTGTCTGTATGTCTGTCGGCACGATAACTCAAAAACTAAATAAAAATTTCAAATTCTGTTTTCACCAATCAATAGGTACGGTTAATAGCTTGGATGAGTTCGAAGATGGGGGTTTGAGGTCAACCCCCTGGGGGTTAGCCGAGGGGCCACTTTTAAAATCAATGCATGACCACTACAACACAACCACTACCATGATTTATAGCATACCTATTGTACGTCAGCAGCGATTCATTGTGCAGCACACTTGCTGCTGCTGCGGCTGTGTGTGCTGACTTGACTTGTGTTGCTTCAATCAACTTCGTTCATTCTCGTTCATTTGTTCGATATTTTGTGCTGATGTACATTGCCTCGGCCACGTTTTTTCAACTGTGCTGACTTGACTTGGACTGTTTCGTGGAAACTTGAATTGCATTCAATCAACTTCGTTCATTCTCGTGGATTTTATTTGATATTTTGTGCTGCTGTGCATTGCATCGATCACGTTCATTCAAGTTCATTTACTGTCGTTCGGAGAAAATAATAGCAACAGTGAAAACTATATTCAGTAACAATCATATATTTAACTAGACATTAGAAGACATATCATTATAGCAATACACAACAATTAATTATATTTACAACTGGAGATTACAATGATTGATAAGTTTGTTACATCTTTAACTAGTTAAAGAAAAGTTACAGTTTAACGTAAAAACTAATTAGTGGCACGTTTTAGTAATAATTTTATA
>JAHZNB010005543.1:0-12119 GCA_027744295.1 Callyntrura guangdongensis
AGTGTTGTATGTGCTAAGTGTTTCTAAGTGTAATTTATCTTTGTAAAAGTTATTTCTACAATTGTATAGTATACATATATATATATTTATGTGTACAATTTCCCTGTTTGTTTGTAAATAAATTTATCAATGTTAAATAAATACAAAACGTTTATTATACAAATCATTTCTTAATTGTTTTAATTATAGCATATATATTCCTTCAAAACCTTTTTACTCGCGCTTATGCTAAGTTCCGCTCGTACATCTTAACTCTGCACTAGTTTCCCATGTTCATAAAGACTATTTTGAGGTTCCGTAAATGTCGGATTTATACATTATGTCCAACCATGGAATCTTTAAGGTACCAAGTAAACTCGAATATTAAATTTTCAGCAATATTTACTTTTGGTAGCATATATTGCATTGAATTATCCTAATTTTAGTTAATTCATAAAGTTACAAGATACAGAGACGGTATTACCGAGTACCTTACACCGAGTATCTTCTGCACCATTAGCATCAGCTAGATACGCTAAGCCGGTTGTTAATCCTAAATTTCTTTTTTGATAAATTCGACGGAAAAAACTAAAAAATAAAATGTCGGCTATACAGTGAGGCGGATGGTTAATTTTATAATATTCTGCTTTAAGTTATATTGTTAACGTACTGAGTACATGCAGTACAGTACGTACTCATACAGTAATAGCAATAAATAACATGCACGTATGTACAAAATATGAATCAATCCATTAGTCAATCAACTTTTGAAATTAACAATTTTCCTAAATAAATTTGGTAAACATAGGTAAAGAAAGAAAGAAAATTTCACTTTTAAAGTTGAGTGATATATATATTTGTATTTCTTATGCGTTTTTGCCAATGCCAGCAGTAAAATTTTTTATGGCCTCGTTATTCTAACTACCTGGAAAATAAAACAATGTCTTTACTGACTGTAGTAGAATATCGACTTCCAAAAATGTCAAAATTATCTTTTGACAAAAAGGGAAGCAAAATTAAGTTGCTAAATATTGTGTCCTCCCCCCAATGAAAACAAGAGATAAACTCTGAAAACTAGCGACAATACGCAATGTTGGCACACTGTAACTAGGGAGAATTTGTGGGTAGGATGTTTCATGATTGTCTATGAATCAACTATGCAAAGCTCGTGCATCTTTCGTTTTGAAGAAAATTTCCCACTTTTGTTAATGCCATAAGCAAAAGTATTATTTGTGATTGCTTTTTTTGCGTGGCGGATCACTGCTAAGTTTACTAGAACCAAAGCATAAAAAATGACTTTGAGAAAATGCTTCACAACAGGATCATTGCCGTTAACCGTGATGGTGTTTTACTTAAATTACCATTAAATGCACCAACGATTTTAAACTTTTCTTTAACTTTTAGCGTTTGGAGTCGTTTTCACATTTTTCCTAGTCTCCAGAATGCTCCCGCTGATTCACGTTTTTCCTTGTAATCTGTCACATCAATTTTTACTTGCTGTTTGTATCAGCACTAGTGGCTGTACAAAGATATTAGATTGCTGGATATTTCGAATTGTGTTATTGCCACAAGGCTTCTAGATTCTAATACTGAAACATTGGAATGGGGCACATTTTCTGGATTACAAGTGTGGAAGTGAGAGAAAAACGGATAGAGGTTACTAACGTTAATGAAACATATTAGTGGTTTTAAATTTAAAATAATGTTCCTGAATTCATTTAACTTAGGAATTTATCCTGCCTGCATCTAATACCATGCAAACACAATTCGTTATATATTTGTCTCTGTTTATTTGTATGTTTACTTCATGGAAAGCTATCTAATGTATTTGAGAAATGATCCGGATGAGCCTATAAATACAAACAATAAATACAAATTTAAAAGTGCTGCTTTAATATTTAAGTGCATGTTGCCTAATTATGTAGTAGTTCGGGTACATAAACAAATATTTACATTTAGGGTGGTAGTGGGTCGAGAAGATGTAAATTTTTTAGTACTTACATCAGGGAAATTTGCGTGTACTATTCCAGCTCGATCAAATCTTTCCTTCGTTTGTTAATCCTGTAAATAAACCGGCCTCTAATAGTTTTGCAAATACATATAATTCTCAAAGCTGTGTTTCCCATAATTGAATTTCAGTGTCAGTGTAGGTCAATTTAACGTCGAAAGAATCATCTTCACACGACGATGACTAATACTAGAGTGCGGTAGTTATGAAAAATACATTCATGCAAGGAATACGTAGAAAAAGCTATGTCGATTATAATTAAGTTCCTTCATTTTATGCCGCTTTAGCTGCGAGATTAGTACCACTGCCACAAATCATTACTGCGTGTTATGCAAATTATAATGTGCGTGTGGCATTAAAAAGACTGCAAGATATGCAGGATTTGCTACAATTATTGAGAGCTCCTAGTGTTCACGTATACCGATATAATCATAGGAATTTGAAAACTACCGAATAGCGATTGTCTTTTGAGATAATGGCAGTTATCGTATATTGGGGGAATAATTAAACATTTAAAATTCCATTATCAGCGTTTCCAATTTTTAAAACTAAGAAAAGTAGTAATATCAAGTTTGCTCATTCCTTTAATTGATGTCTTATCCCATTTAACTACAGCTTTTAATTAACATTACATTTTTTGTTTTGAGCAGAAGAAAATAATAAGAATTGTTGCCTATTCTTAGTTGATGAAAAAATGAGTAAGTAATCTTACAATTAAACCGAGTTTCCTTTGAATATGTTTCTGATCTGCAAATAAGTTGTTGGTCGTTGATTTAACTTTACTTTGCAGAAACACATAAATATTGAGAAACCACATATTAAGTACCTCCTTGAATGTTCCAGTTGTCCAATACAACCCAACATTGTAGCTCCAAATATGTGAGGCATGTACATATGTTTTTAATGCCAGTATATTACAACTTTTCATTTAAATTTAAAATCAAGCATTTGCATATGGCGTGTTCGTAGCTAACTCGTAGTCGGATGGTTTATTATAAACAATCCGTGGTCTCTGGTGTAGCAGCTAGTTACTGTGGAACTCTGGATTATACCTTCCGCTGCGTTAACAGCGTCGCACTGCCTTTTACTATAAATAGTACGTTTGCTTGCTTGACATATATTCCGAATGTGGTTGAGCGTAGTAATATTTGAGGTAATATAGCTGCAATTGTGACCTTTATTACTGAAAAGATTATAGATGGATGAATCATTGTGGGTATTTATGACTAATGATAATAATAAAGTTCTGGTACGGTTCGAATGTGCACGCTCGCGTAAGTAATATTAATTTGCTATGGCACCGAATCGAAACAAGTTTTCTCGAAGAACATGCATTAACTTACAATCTACTTGTGGTAAACAGTTAAATACTCAAGGTAACACCTTTAAATATTTAACAAATAAAAACATGCAGTTACAATGCAGTTACTTCATTTAAAGGCAAAGACGAAGTTTCATTTGAATGAACGAGAACACGAAAGAAGCATAGATGATTGAGAAAACAATTTAAAAGCTGCTTCTTCTGTAAAAGTGTCCCTTCAGTAGCTCGCCCAGTAATACAACAATTCTACACTGTACTCACGTTTATTGTATATTTTATTTTATTGGCAGTGATCTCGTACAAGTGCCACTTTCACGAGTTTACTGTTTCTTTTTAGTTAAAACGTAGCATGAAACTAATATTTGCAAAATTGTTTATAAAACTTATTTTAACGGTAAAGTAAGTACACAAAAGATCTAAATTACTACTAGAGTCGCCTCGGTTGGGGTCAAGTAAGAATAATAAAACACTTACAAACTTCCAAAGAGGTATAAAATAAAATCGCAAGTACAATAATCATTTGCTCACCATGTTGGAGGGTAAGTCTAAAACGTGGCATATTGTTGTATATTACATCGAGTTACAACCCTGGACTTTAGGAAAATTTATTCGATAATGACGATATTTTTCTTTACAGTAACCACAACAGCTTTTGGCAACAAATATTTCAGCAGCTTTTGTAACTAAATTTTTATGCAATTGTATGTCGTAGAGTCGTGAGACTTGCACAGTGACTTGTGTAACTAAATTAGATTATACTTAGTTTTCACATCTACAATGTAAGAATGCGTTCGAGTGATTTTATTATCATTGGAAAACGTTAAGGCGTATAATGTTTTGGTTCCTAAAATATTAAAGCTGAAAGTTTATCTTAATTGTTTAATGCTACCATGTGCTGGCCTCTTTGGCATCTGCTCATTCTAAGGTGAGGCCTCACTACTCAAAAGTATTTTGCACATGTAACTAAATTTTTATGCAATTGTATGTCGTAGAGTCGTGAGACTTGCACAGTGACTTGTGTAACTAAATTGGATTATACTTAGTTTTCACATCTACAATGTAAGAATGCGTTAGAGTGATTTTATTATCATTGGAAAACGTTAAGGAGTATAATGTTTTGGTTCCTAAAATATTAATGCTGAAAGTTTATCTTAATTGTTTAATGCTACCAAGTGCTGGCCTCTTTGGCATCTGCTCATTCTAAGGTGAGGCCTCACTACTCAAAAGTATTTTGCACGGCAGCTTCGGTTTACCACCATCATTGCGCTTTCTCTGATAATGTTTCTATTTTATGCAATTTGTTGAGCATTGCCGCAAGTGCTGCTTCTTGAAGAGTTGTATAGAAATGCGTTTAAAAATATGTGTACCTTGAACGTTGTTATTGATGGTGCAATTGTAACTGTTTTGGCGAAAATGAAATTTTTAACCAACTTACATAGTAACCAGACCGATAAGGGATGAATCAGGTGTTGTTTGCGAGTTGAGTAGTTACATAGTTATCTAACAAGGCAAAGCATTTTCCAACTATTTGCTCTAGTTTTAAATTAATAAGCTCAAACTCAAGACAACACAAATGAGACTTCATACGATTACTGTGCGGGAATTGTAGTTAAAGTTTGGGCTACATCATTTGTCATAATGCATAACTCGACATCAAAAAATTTTCGTACAACTAAACATTTCCCATAAACTATGAATATATTTTCGTGTGTCATCATCAGCAATGCCATAAGTAGACTAACCACTATGTTTATTAACGTTATGCATATAAGTACGCGATTTTGTTATCCAAAAACAAAGTGGTAACAACAAAATATTTCAGCTTTAGTACTACTGTCGTCCGCTTGAACGTAGAGATATTTCAAGAGTTTATCTCACAGTTAAACTTTTCACAGCTGCAGTTGTTATTGCTGAAAATAATTACGACCCAACAGTGTTCAAATTATACGAACCAATCATATTAATCTATATTTTACTGTTTGGCTTTGACTTTACTCTGAGTTGTCATTGTCAGGTCGTCAGCAGCGCTAGAACTACTGTACTATCATTGTCCCCAAAAACTTTTTTTTAAACTTACAAACTTAAAAAAATATTTCCTAATGTCAACAACATGCATCATATCCACCATTTCATTTTTGAATACACAACCTTTAAGTAATTACCGAAAGTAACGAATTAAATAAGTATATAGCTGCTCAAGAAAAATGTACAGCCTGTTTACATTTATACCTCATTAGCATTAAAAATTTAATTAATACTAGTAATAAAAAATTGTTAGTAAGAAGCCCTGTCGCCTCGTCTACCTGTTTTTTTACTAAAGTTCAGATTATTAAACTTGTCCAGCACAGCTTTTGTAGGATTATACACCATTGAATAACTCTAATCAATCAGACAAAAAACATAAGCAATCGACGTGCAATGTGTTGGTATGTAATTATTGAATGCGTACAGAAATTTGATAAAGTATCACTCCGAGTTATTAGTGTACTCTTATTATTATTATCAGCAGTTAGCACAACAATATATTTAGATAAAAAGTCCCTTCTAAATGGGAGTTGAGGAATCGAAGTTAAAAAGAAGCAGGTTTTTTTGTGTAATATATTATGCTAAAATAAAAAGTTAAACCCGGAATCTAAATGCAAGAGCGCGCAAGAAAATTAACAGCGACAAGTCAAAGCACTTTACGTGTAATATGTTGCGGTAGCACAGAACACAACAGCAAAGAGCAGAAAGGAAACAAGTACGATAAGAAAGCAAAAATAAAAGTGGGAAGCGAAACGACATACTGGCGAAAAGCCATATATATCTTAAAGTAAATAAAGTTTACATGTGTGCAAGCGCATGTTTCAGCTGTTGATAGAACGACGAATAAGTATCGGCTCACGTCAGACGTGTAGTTTATTGTTATTCAAACGTAAAGCAATGCCACAATAAGAACACATGTCTTATTAAATAACTTGGGTAGGTTTTTGCTTATTCTGTTTTATATTCCAAAGACACACTTAAGTACAAAATCCGAAAAGTTTTATTCAACAAGATTAGAATGGGAGAAATTTATAACCAAGCATCCATGGAACTGGTGCTACGTAACGACCTGGTTAGTTCTTGTCTTTTTAATGGAAATTTATTATTAGTATTCATATATGAGTTACTATGAAATTTATTTTGTTGATTTAGATTTTGGAGAAAATACTTAGTTATTGTATCCAGAATGGCAACAAAATTTCAGTCGATACAGCAAATAAGTGCAAACTAGTTCAACGCCAATGGCTAGAAACAGTTACAGCTTGTCTGCGTAAATCTAACCTTCCCCGGTGGCCAATTGAACTGCATACCAACGACGTTTTAGTTGGTTCGAAATGCGATAAAATTTCTAATTTTATCAAAATATTTGAAAAATCGGAAGTTACGCGTATACCACAGTACTGCCTTGAAATATCATCCCGCAAGCAACTTGACAACACCATATTGCTGAAATCAGTAAACTGTCTGCAAAGATGCGGAACTGGTGTTGTAGTTCTATCAATCGACTTGGACAACGGACTATGGGATGCCAAAAAGAAACCCCTCTATTTGCCTGTGATCAATTCTCAGCTTGAACTTCCTAATCTTAAAACTTTGGACCTACGTTTTATTAGTGCCATTCAGAAAAGTGGTGGAGCTATGGATATCAGAACTACAGGAATGGTAAAATCTATATTGAGCGGCACTCGGAATCTCCAGCGTTTCTTCTTGTGGGGAAAAACAGAAAGACAAGCTATTTTGCCCACACAATTTGAAACATTAATTCTTCCTGATTCCTTGAGAGACGTAGTAATAGAACGTGGACTGAAAAATGGTATTCTTACCAAGTTGTTGTCAAATTCACCTCTACATTACCTAAATAGGCTTGTGATTCGAGTACCTTGTGCCAAGTTCAGTATTACGGGAGAGTTAAACCAAATTCTAAATAGATTTTCGGAACAGCTCAAATTACTAACGTTGTACGGACAGAGAAACGAAGATCGTGCTTGGGAGAAAACTCTTATACGAGTTCCGGTGATGAAGAGCCTGGAAAATTTTTCAGTTCTAGCAGGAAACTGTGAATGGGCCGATAACAAGTTTGAGCCGAGTTTGGTTTTTCCAAAACTTTTGATGGTTGAGTTGCGCTACCAACCGTACGATAACTTACAAAAATGGTGTCGCAACTTGCGGTTTACCTCAGTTTCATCGCTCTCTGTCGGCTTCGAAATGTCTTTTCCGGAAGAGGACGATGATAATGAACCACATGTTTTAGAGCAAATTTTCCTATTAAAACTATCTTTTCAAAACATATCCACGTTAAATCTTAGTTTTGTTTACACGAAGCAGATGTTTGTACTCAAATGTATTTTTAACGAAATGCGGGAACTAAGAGCTCTCAGTTTTACCTTGTACGAGTGCGGCAAAAACGTGAGTTCAACAATATTTAACGCAATATTCGTAGGTGTCACTGTAGAGGAAGCAGCAGTCCTGGAAAGCACAACCAATCGCGAGGAAATAATTATAAATTATGATGCTCTATCGTCAATTGTAAACATGAAACGTACGCCAACATTTTACATATATCCTTCCAATAGTACTTCCATTAAACTAGCAAAATTTATTTATTCTTCTGTATATATTCTTCGTCACCTAAAGAATATATTTTTAAAATTTAAATCGAAATTGAAATTGTATTTTCTAGGACTACAAGAACTGACCATGCGTTGTCCTCATGCTGAAAACTGGAAAGTTTCAAACCTGATCTCAGATACCGTCTTTAAATTTGCATTTCTGAAAATGGAATGTCTTAACACTTTAAAACTGGGTAGTCGATTTCAGGTTCGATGTCATTTCTGATTCTACTTTTATTTCAAACATTCTCAATCTAGCCAAATCAAAAATGTTTGAGAAAGGTTTATGTCAAATTGTTGTTTGTGTTTCAAGGCATCTTCCGAGATGGCAGCAGTTTGGAAAAATCAGAATCGAGTAATTGAAAGCTGCAACGACAACGAAATGAAGTTTTTAAAGGACTAGCAGTCGTGTCTTAAGTGAAATCTCTTCTGTATAAATTTTAATCTAATTTTTGAAATATAAGAAACCTCTTATATTTAACAGCATACCGGTGATTTAATTCAGGTTTATATTTTAACGCATTTAAATATCTTTAATTAATTATAACGTGTTAATGAAATCCGAATTTAAGACGCTATTACAAGTGTAATTTAAATTTTGAATGAAAGTCTTGTTCATAATTAGCTCTGGTACTAAATAAAATAAAATACACAAATTTTACACACAGTTATTCGTTTATCAAAACCATCATAGAAACTAACCCAGTTTAACACTGAGAAATATATGTAATCGAGAAAGTTCCACATTCCTGCACTCAGAAGCATTTCCTTTGTAATATCTTTGCTTAAGGGGGCAAAATGAAATTGATAGGACGAAGTTCGTTTGGAGGGTGTCTTATTAAATGTAGCCGTGAAGCTTTCAATATCTCTGTCAAATTCCTTAGTTTTTAATCCAGTGTAGAACACGCCAACCTGTTGCTAATTCGTAGTGTGAATTTTGTGACTAATTCAGTTACTTTATTCAGCTATTGCTGCCGAAAAAGTTTATAAGTATTTGCGAGAGTTTCACCATCGTAGATAACAACACAGGATGTGATCGAGAAGCTATAAAATTATATTTTCATAAGTTATAAGTTTAAATGTCTAAAGATTTAAGAAAATTTGTTTTGAATTTTTCTATTTTTAACTTACTAACTCGATTACAACTTTTAAATAATGTCTTTGCTTGTTTGAATAGACAATCACTTCAGTAGAATAATACTAACAGAAGGTGTTTCAGCTAGTCTCTTAAGCTGTTACGCTAAAATACAAAGTACGTTTTGTGTAGTAAACAATATTAATGCTAAGTTAGGTTAAACAAATAATCGGCTAAAAATTTATTAACAGCCACAAATGAAAACGTACACTAAAGTTTGATAATATAACCTCGTAGCTGTTGTATTAAAGTTTAAAAAAATTCAAATCGGGCATCAAGTAGTTGATGTACTCTATTTTAAAAAAATTGTTTGTGACTCAGAATCCTTGAGGAAAATTTATTATTTTTTTAAAACGTTTCGGCCGATTAAAGACTACGTGCTTGGTAAGATTGGGTATGACCGGAGGGATCTAGACTGCGGCCCTATAACTGGTTAAGGCCTCCAGGCTATCAACACTCCTAACTTAATACAAGAATATAATTTTAACATATAACACGTCCGAAAACAAGGTGTCATCGTAAAAGTTTAGGAGCAAGTTAAAGCTGGTCCCAAAAACTGTCCATCGTTTGTACACTTTGTTCCAGTTCTTGGTACTGTGTCTTCGGAACTGTGTTGACCTGCTTGCTAAGTTCAGAATCAATGCTGGAAGTACATCGTGCTTTGTTGCTTGTTGTAAGTAATTTCAATGTTTTTGCTGTCGGTGGCTTGGCTGGTTTTCGTCCGATGTCTGGCTGCAGTGACGAAATACGACCTATTTTTCCTTGCGTTGGGGTTTAAGAGAAATATTTACAGAAAGAAAGGTTAACATTACGTCAACTAAGTCTTCAAAACCTATCAAAAAATGTCGTGAGAGAGCTTTTCCTATATACAAAACAAATAAAAAATACAAAAAATCCCTAAAATATTAACAATAATATCATTTAAGTTGATGATGTTTTACAAATCTGGTAGAACTCAAGGCTTTGTTTTTATGTAACGTCATTGTCATCATACTAAAATCTTCATATCAAAGAGGGCCGACCAATCTTTGTGTGTACTAAACAAAGTACGTGTGGGACGCGGGACATAAAAAATACGCCGTTGAGAGTTAATCTGCAGGGACAAGACAATTAGATGTTTTAGAAATCAGTCATGACTTACATACAGATATACAGATACATAGTTTTTAGAATTTGCCTTTGCCCTTTTCCTCAGCCATGGTTCCTCCGAACAAGGCACTAGTCCCTTCTGAAGCCAAACAGGAACAACTATCTATGTTTTGCCGGAACTTTAGTTCGAAATGAGCCCTAACAAACAATGGCACGAAACGTTGCATGCATTGACTAGTGGAAAAGTTACGGTGGAACTATTGGAAGCCGAGCAGGGCTGACCACAGGTGGGAATTGGCGACCAATCACCGGTAACTTTTGATCCCCAGGACAATTACTTCGTTTGGAATGGGGAGTTTGTTAATGAAATAAGCGCTACATGAGAATGGGAATGAAGGGTTTGAGGGGAAATTGTGTGTTGGGGCGGGGAACGGAGAGAGTTAAACTTTTTATAGCATTTCCGTTGGCCACATGTATATGAATTGAACTGATCCTTCACTCTATAAAATTTCCTTTTCACGTTTGTATCAACAATGTTAAATTTTTCCTTTGTCATATAGTAAGCAATATGAAACGAGATGCGTGTAACTCAGATATTTAAGTTCCTTAGCGTCGTCGATAATGCAAGTAAACATGCAAGCGTAAATGCATGTGAACTGGTGACCCCAATATATCCGGTCAGAAGTGACATCTGGGGTTGAAATTCAATACCAAGAGAGATTTGAGACCAAATTTGGTTCGATTATGTCAAGTAGAACAAAAGTTGTAGTGGTCACAGACCGATAGACCGGAAGACAGATATGATTAAGATCGCAGTAAGTACATATAGCTACGCTAAGGAACTTAATAAATTTAACAAAAATTTGTTTCCGGTAATCGATAGGTATTGGCAAAAATGGGGGATTTGGGTTAGGGTCAGCGGGTCACAGTTTTTTCACATGACAACCATAGTTGAAACTTAATATACAGATACATAATACATAGTTATGACGTTTTGCAAATTTTTATCAAAAATGGTTTACCATGTGAACCCAGGGGGTGATAAATTATAGTTAAAGTCTTCCATTTTTAGTAGTTGCTTATTGGCGTTACGCACTTCTCGCTAATAAATCAACTCTAAATTTCCTACAAATTTTAATGTGGCAACATATATAGCTGATTCACGACGGTTGTCTAAATCTAAAATATGTCTGTCTCTAAAATATATTATCAATGAACGTTTAATATGGTTTTTGTCAACAAACTTAAAAGTTTGTAGCATAGTGCTACCCAATTTTGATTAAATCCAATTGCAGCCGAGAGAAATATTATTTTGGTTTCGACAATATCATAATGTTAACATCTGAATATAATTTAGTAGCGTAGGTCAGTTAATATATTGTAACTCATCATATCATGTCAACATATTTAAACGTAGTTTATTTATAATTGTAGAATTAAATATTATGTAATCCTTGATAAGTTTACTTAATCATAGTTTTTCTGCCCATTATGTATTGAATAATTATGTACGTTCATTTGTTGAAACGCGATAAATGTATGAACTAGAAATTTATTTTTGAATAAAGTAAATTTAACGCAGTTTCTAATGCTGCAATTTAACGTGTTTGTAGTTTACAAATCTTTTCTCCATGATATGGTATACTTGGTATACATTCGTATTTTTTTAAATTAGATTTTTTAATAATATACAAAATTAAACGAAATATGAAAACTGCGTTGAACGTTGCATTATACAATATTACATGCCATAATTCTTCAATCAGATGTAGCACACAATATTATGGGTAACTCTTGCAAATAGCTAATTTTATATTGTTTGAGGTACCGTCTCAAGATGAGACTTTTGACGGGCAAGCACAGTTATGTCCACCAGTATGTACATCCACTACATACTTTACTTCCAAATAAGTAAACAAAGAAAATTGGGGGAAATGAGTTTTAATAATTATC
>JAHZNB010005545.1:0-10449 GCA_027744295.1 Callyntrura guangdongensis
CATGCTGTGGCACGGCACTTGGCCCCAGTATATTCCCAGCATAATTCAAAATGGTCTCAGGAAAAGTAGGGGAGGGTCTTTTGGAGCCGGTGTGTACTTTGCGGATAGATTTGCCACTAGCCAAGCATACGGAGGTCTTTCGTCCAAGGGATGCAAGTTCTACATTTTGGCAGAAGTGTCTCTCGGCAAAGTATATAAATATCGGCAAATTCAGAGTTACGCCAATACGGCTCCCAAAGGCTTTGACACTGTGAAAGGGGTGGGCTGTTGTATTCCGGACTGGACAGAAAACAAAATGTTGTACGGGGCTATTTTGCCGTGCGGAAAAACAATTCGGGACACCCGGTACAACTTTTTCCCGAGGAATTATAGTGAATACGTGGTTTTTAATACGAACCGGATAAAAATTCGATTTATAGTACAGTGCTCATGTTGAACAGAAGAGGACCAACTGTAAGGACTCTATAGAAGTTTGGTGTAAAAAATAGCTTTGTTATTACTGAAAATTAATACTGTATACTTGTCAATATATCTCCAACAAAAATTAAACTTATTATTATCTCTCGCACGATAATAATGCCTGATTAAATGTATAAATAGTCATTCATATTATGCATTAACTATGTAATAAACGTCATGGAAGTGCTGTAGATAATGCTATAAAAATGGGCGGGGTTATTTTTGCAGAGAGATGGGTTAGGGTCGACACTGAAACGTAAAACCACAATTTACTAACGTAAAAGATGGTTTTCATTTGCCAGTGGCCTGTTTTTTGTGATATTTCACCATTTTTTAACCAGCCAAAAACCATTTTTTTAAATTGTGGTAAATTCACGGTTCCTGTTAGCTGTTGTGTCTTACTAAAAGTCTGCAGCGCCATGCAAACTTATACTTCTGAAACGAAAAAAAAAATATTTCGTGGAGTGTTGAAGTGTTTGTGTAGTCAAACAATGAGAAATGCGTTATTTTACGATAGAAAAATGTATTATACTTTCAGGTCTGGTTCAATATTTATTTTATTTTTTAAGTACGCACTGTAGCACAGCCCAGGCTCAAGTTTGGTGCCAAGTTTTACTTGCAATTAGAGCAACATGGCTGCATGCAATTTTATTATTTCTATTAGATCTTGAAGTTTTAACCTGAAAATTTTGTACATCACAGCGGGTAGCGCGCTTTATCAAGATATAGAATACAGTAAATTAATACACATATAAAGCAGACACCAACCATGTCAATTATAATCAAAGTCAACAAGTGGTATTACGTTGTTCATTCATTAACATCATCAATGTTGCTCATCATCATGATGAACAACATGGATGGTGAAAGACCAATTGAATCTGTTGAATGTTGAAAATCAAGATTGGCCCAATCTTGCGGCTGTCAACAAAATGTAGTTGACAGAATCATATTGTAACTGTTGTCACTTCGGTTGTCGTGCTTATTTAAATTTTTCGTGGTTCCACGAACACTGCAAAGATTTGCAACAAGTGTGCATTGTGCATTTGGGATAAATGTAGGATAATATTTATGACAGTGGCATGTAGAACCTTAGTATGTATACCTATATTTTTTTACACCAACCCGAAATGGTAAAGGTGAACGCCAGATTGGCATGCAATCAAATAGCATGTAAGGAATCGGGAGCAGTAGCCGCCAGTAAAACTATAAAATAGCGAGCACTAGAGTTTTTTCCACCTATTAAACACCCAACAACGCATGTCTATTTTGCCTAATATATTATGCTTTTTTATTTGAAACTTGTCCTCATTCACAAATATATACACGCACAACAACAACAGCATCACGGTACACCAAGTGGGTTTAAATTAAACAGAGAGTTTGTGTGAGAGAAAAAACTACAAAAATTAAAACTGGTGCTGGGAAGACGTCTTCTCACCGTGTGGTTGATGGTATGCTAATTTAGCCAAACAGGCAAAAGAAAAGTTTTTTGTTGTATTACTTTCTGCATTGTATATGAGCCTGCGAATCTTTCGGCAGGCAAGATATCTTGTATGAAATGAAAGTGTAGTGTGAATGTATTTACTTAAATATAGACACCAATGTACCTTGAAGTTGTAAACGAACAACGATCGTGTGAGGTGAGGATCAACGCTTGCCTTTAGTTTTTTGCTAATTTTTTTCTAGCATTTTAAGCAAAACATAAATTGTCTTGGTCGAAGATCAATATCAAATCTCTCATGATGATAGTATCATCAAGCAACACGTAGTGGATCAAAACCTTACACGCTTCTAACCATCATCCATCACAACTTACAGCATTCACTCTGACACTGGCTGTTCCTTGAAGTTTTTTATTATATATAAATCAATTCCAGTCAAGCTACCAAACTGCACACATATTTTTTGCTCACCTCATATAGCTTTGACGATTTGTTCTTTCAAGGCATATCATGAGGCATTACAGACAACAAGATTCATTGTATGTGATAGTTTTACTACTTTCTTGATGTTACAGTATACGCCACGGTGTGTTCCATAGTTAATTTGGCGAACTATGTAGAACTACATTCTCATCCTAATCGTGCTATTTACTATTAATATTAAATGACAGTTTGTTCATGACAGTGTCACTGGTTGTTTAGTATAGAGCTTATATGTATAATAGTTTTTTAGTAGTAATAAAAATATTTTGATCATGTTTTAATGTTTTTAAGCAGTAAATTTCCACAGACTGTAGTTATATCTGTAATCAGTAGCGTTCATTAGTAAATATAATAGTAAGAATATATGTATTAGTAAATACGTAATCATTAAAATTACGTCTTATTGGTAATTTAATGGTACATTCATTGAAACAAGTGTTATAATTATGCATAGGTATGTTTGTAATTCATTTCACATTGAATCTTTTGCCACAGCTATGACATGACTATTCATACCTACTTTTCTTGGTAGTAGTATGACAAGATAAAAAAAGTAATCCTGAAGAATCAAGAACAAGTCTTGCTCCATCTCTGCTAATCGTAAGTCATTTGGTTTTTGTTCATGGTGCATACTATTGTAGAAAAAACTGTCACGTCTTTCATTTTTCAATATTCATGAACAAGTAGTTACCTATAGACAATTACTTGGATTGGAACTTGACAGAACACTGCAGCGACGAGATCACAGTTTATCTTGTTGAATTGATAGTTTTAATTATATACCACTATTAATAGAGTTCAGATATAATATTTGTCTATTTGTCCGGACTGCCGCCCAATATGGACTGCGATCAAAGTAGAAATAGTGTTCTGTGGTGTCGAGTGTGAATGCTTCGTGATCGGACACCTTCAATATATTTGTAATAATTTATTTCACCGCAACAGTTCTCGGGACGACCGTGGTGTTGTGAAACGATAGAGTAGTGAAATAAAACGGTGAATGTTGTGAAGAGTTCAAAAAAGTCTTACTGTGCCCCATATTATTAAAATAGTTGAATCAACGTAATTTTTTTCTTGGAGTGAAAATGGCATCAAAGGGTGTTAATTCTACTGGTGTTCCCCGTTATGAGTCCTTTCGGGATGAAATGGATGAAGATTACGATAATTATACTGTCGCTTCCACAGTGTCTCCGAATGGTCCTACATCGGGGGCCATGCTGATCTCTGACATTGAGCTTATGAGAAATGGGGTGGCAAGTGGCAGCACTAGTCATCATCATCATCCGTCTATGGCGGCGCCCAGTACCAGTTCCTCCTTGTCTACCACCCCACATTTACAACCCAAACGAATACGCTTAAGAGCTGTTGAAAGTGAACGTGAATACTTTTTGAAGCAGATGAACACTGATTTCTTTCGGAAACTCGTGATTGTTCAGTTCGTGGCTTCGCTCGTGATAATTATCGCACAAGTGAGTTACGCAACAAATTTTTCCCGGATTTCTTCAATATTGAATATTCTAAACTAACATACTGATTTATTGTTTCCTGTTACGAAAGGTAGTACTTTATGCCATTGGTACACGACTGACATATAGGTCCCTGGACATTGTCGGGATTGGTCTATGGGGCCCATTGGTCTTTTTTATTACTGCTGGTTGGCTCACTTGGATTGCCACCAGAACGCCTTCAGGTTGCAGTGTAGGGACAGCAATGGGCTTTCAAATTTCCTCCATGATTATTGGAATAGCACTCCTTTCCTTTGCGACAGCGACATTATTTCAACACGGGATGAATGCGTATTACTGGAGAAGTACAGAGGTTGTATATGATCCTGAAGGTATGTGCTTTATTTGCAACTCGAAGAACTTTAAACTTTAATATAACTACCTATAATATATGCTTTAGAAAGGATGAATTTAGCAGGGGTAAAATGAGACATTCATTTTATGTGGTTGTTCATTTTACTTGCCATGGACTACTATACTAAATAAGAATGCTGGTCTGGTGATCAAAAAGGTGGTTGACCTGTCGTTTAGTTAGTCTTTTCCTAAACTGGAAAAATTAATCAGCTTATTTACGTAATATGCATAGGTATAATATCACGTTTTTATCATTCAGTAACTGGACGTACCATGTGCTCGTTGATTATCTTGGCTTCTATTTGCGAAACGGTGGCCGCTCTGATTGCAAGTATTCAATTTTGTAAAGTGACATGCTGCGCTAGATCCAATGTAAGTGCCAAATTATTGCAATCAATCAGTGTACGTATTCTGCCCTTAAATTTAACTCATGCCTAAAAATATACCTCCATTTGCATTTTCTGTTTTATAGGCCCATGAGACCATCATGTTTGACATTGAAACGGTACAGTAAAGAAATGACGAATATGGCACACTTTCTTTTACTAAAGGAAGGAATTTCGAAAGTTTTTTTTAAAAGATAGTCAGTTAACCATTATACTGTGATTACTGCAAGGACACAACAAGACGTGTTTGTTTGTTTCTTTCGATTTTAAGCGTTTGATCTGGTGGGTTACCAATGAAAGGATTAGTCCAATAATACAAACATTATTTTGTAATCTTTGGTTTTAAAGAAATAATTAAAACTTTGTTTGTTGTCAAACTACTTTTTAATAGGTATATGTTTTTACTAAACTACGAATATTTCACAGATAAGTATAATTATCTTTCTCAAAGCAATATTTTTGCTTTTCATCATAGAACTAAAATCTTGTAAGGACTACATTTTCCATTCGAGAAATCTTGCTCAGACTAAGTAATATTGTACTACCTGTTCCTTTAAGAAGCCAAAATTTCCAACTCATTTTTCAAATCTTTTGCATCCTGGCCCAGTGAGTCACATAAACTTATGGCTTCTCCGGTTAACCCATAGTCAAACAAAAACCGGGCAAAGTCCAAATTTATGGCTAGCCTAATATGATCGCTGAGATTGAGTTCCACCTGCTCCCGTGCACAAAACACCAATAGTAGATAGGATAGATGACGGAGGCGAGCTCCGAAGAGTGCTTCCGCTGCTCTTTCAAACTTTCCAATATAAATGTAAACCAGAGCTGCCTGTATGACACATTTTTTGGATACCAAATATTGCGCATAGCGATTCAAAGTATCTTCAGCGTTCTTTTCAGAAAGTGCGGTTTTGCATAAGAGAATGGCCTTGTGCCATTCGTTAGAGGATTCAATATATTTGCATGCCTCATTGTGTTTTCCAAGTAGACAGAGAAGTTCCAGACCTGTTTAAACGTATAAAACATTTTCCCCTTTTATAATGGTTTACTTCCAAATATGACTATATAATTTGCTGTCGTAAGTACTATAATACCTCCGTCAGTATCCCCACAAGCAATTAAATTTGTTGCGGTAATTTTCAAAACAGCTTTCGATTGTTCGGGTAAGTTTGATGACGCGACCGCAATACTTGCCTTCATTCCATTCAATACGTAACCTTTACTCGTCGGCTCTGTATCCAATAAGACCTCTGCGGCACGATCCATTTCGCCTACAAAATAATAGTTTATGATAAATTAAGTTTTACTAAATTATTAAACTACACATTTAACATCCACTAACTTGGTAATGCATAATTTAATTACCGCACAACAACAGAAGTACTACCAACATCCTCCCGTTTATTCATATCTGCTGCCCAAACGCACTGACTTATTTTCACCAATGTTTCCTTGAAGCTGGCATCATTACAGAATAGACCCACATCTTGCACACCTTCCGACAAACTGTCCAACGGGGTGCCACACAGTTTATTTTTCAAAAGTGTCCATAATCTCACTTCCTCTGGGGTTCCAATCTTCCGGCAAAGACTAGCAAGATCTTGTAACTCGCTCGATGTATCCTTGCATAACGCGTAAAGCTGACTACATTTCTCTTTTGGGGATAGAAAATGACTGTATCGTTCTCCAGGGATGACTGGGTGCCGAGCACTGACTTCATTATTAGGATCCATCGCTAAAAATTTGATTGAGTTTGTTCCCGTTGGAATGTACACCATCCAATTTTTCATCACTGTTATTCCAGCGATGGCCATTTTTCCAAGAAGCAGAGTCCTGACTTTTTTTAAATTTTGAAAATCCCATAGTTCAATTGAGTCAGTGAACTGGGCAACAAAGTTGCTCTTCCCAAACGCATTCACGGATATGACTGGGCCCTTTCCTATTTGAAAGCCAGGAGAAGCCGTTTTCTTTTCTGTGTTGTAAATGACCATTGTTCCGGTAGAATCGACTCGAAAAACTAGATTTCCACGCGTAAAGAGGGATATTGGAATGCCAGATATGGAAGAAGTGTTATTTGTATCGAGTTTAACACAAGTAGCAGCTGCAAAGCGACTCCCTTCCACGCGGAATGTGAAGAGGAATGTACCATAATCGGTGAGATAAATCCAAATAATATATTCCCGTCTAAAAGGTAACCATTATAAGAGTTTTTACATACTTTGCCTTTGAGTCAGAATCTTTTTCCTTCCATTGGACACAAGTTATCGACGGCAATTTACTAGGAAGTGTTTTGATTAACTGTTTCCTACACAAATCCCAAAGTTCGCATGGTGCAGCTCCATTCTATATATTAAATAAGTAAAAATGTTATTAACAAGTAGTTGATACGATATTTTCAGCTTTTTGTCTTGTGGTGAATATTTATTATTTCAAACACAAACCTGATAAACCAGAACAAAATATTGCTTCAACGGCGACACGCTAACAGCTTGTATGTGATGCTTTGCTTCCGTTTTTAACCCGGTACAGGCTCCCGTTCTCAGATCAGTCAACATCAATTCACATTTGGGATTCGTTGAAAAGTTGATGTTGGCATACGTCAATGCGGAATGTTCAGTAATATATTCAATACCAGACACCGGGCAAGAGGAGTGACATGCAATCTTCTTTAGGACAGTAGCTCTTCCTCTGATCACCTGCAAGATGACAAGAAATCCGTACGTTGTTCCAACAATCAACGTGTTCCCATCCGATTTTAGAGTTGTAGGTTGACCAAGAGAAGGTGTCATGCGTTTCAACTTCAGTTTAACAATGTCTGTTTCAGATTCCAACATTGACTTGACATGACTCATAGGGGACACCCACTTTTGGGGGAAAGCTGGTGTAATCTGTGTAAGTTTCATGGCGGAATCCGGATTGTCAACAGAGAGGGAAGTAGCGAATGTAGCAGCTAACGAATCCCCTTCCCCGCTTTCTCCTGGCGCTCCACTTTTTACAAATGGAGTAGATGGGGTGTTGGCATGCAAATTGTTTCTTGGCTCTGCCACTTTTTCCTTTTCTCCGCTGACAAACCCATACTGCAAGAATCTTCCATCAGAGAAATAAATTAAAACAGAGTTTTCCTCAAATGGATGCATCCCACAACTAACGACTTCCGGTCGCTTTCCTGGAAATCGGGGATTATCACTGCAGCATATGGTATCTAATTCCATTGTAAAAATATGGGTGCCGACGATCGTATACTTTCGCAGGTATACTGAACCATTTTCGTGTATGGTCACAATACAAGATTTTTGGCGACTGGGAATGGTATGAATAATTGGGGCGAGGGACTTGTCCACACAAAATGTATGCAGGAGTACCATAAAATGCACACTGACCAAGTAAATTTGGGATTCTGTACTAATTAAAACGGCATCTTTGATTCCTGGATGAAACATCATGGTTGCATGGAGGTGAGCTCCATGTCCAACGGAATTTCCTGATAAATCAGCACCGACAATAATATCAGAGACTAGACGCCTTATAGATGTTGGTCGCGCTTTTTCTGGAGTATCTGCAGAATTTTGCTGGTGCACTGGAGGAGATAAATCTCTAATAGAGTTGCTGTGCGAAAGAAATCCTCCACTGCTAGCAGACGTTGGGCGTTGCCCTCCGCTTTGTAGAAAAACCTGCTTTCGTAATAATACCCTGGTCTCCTTCTGATAGTCCCAACCGGCGCAAAACGTGAGGAGGAGGTCATTGCTGCTGTAGTTAGAGGATGATGTGTTGTCATATTTGCTGAGAAAAACCAACCGATTCTGCGAAGGATTAGAAGTTTTATTTTCAACGCAAAACCGGAAAATGCCCACAGGAATAAGAGGAAAATCCGGCCCTGCTGCGATTTGAATTTGAATATTTTGAAATGTGCAGGTGGCATGGTCAAAAACAACTAGTAGGTGACCAGTGTACAAGATGTAGACTTTAGAGCGACTCCAATGATCCACTCCTTCAGCCAGTTGAACATCCACAATAACCCTGTTATGATTCTCTGGGTGCAAAAATCTGTGCATTACTTCGCCCTTGAGGGCATTCCAAATAACCACTTCTCCGTTGGCGTCTACTGAAATTAAGTCCCGGTGCGAAACGGCTGTTTCATTTGTCCATGTCCGTCCGGACGGAAGCCAAAATACGTTGGTGACATCTCCGGATTGGGAAGAACAAATCTGTACAAGCCTCAATGACTTGGAATCAATTATGATGACATCCTTGCCACATCCAAACGCCATGAGGTCTTCTTTTATCCTGAATTATTGTCAAATTTAACAATACAACATATTGTATTATTATCTAACCACATTTGGAGAAAGCAAAACTCTAGCAAGGAACAATAACTATAATTTAAATTTTACCAGTGAGAAGCTCCTCTATTACGGACGCTTGGATTCCCCAATACTGGCAGTGGCAAGGATGATGAATCCTCCATTTTGTTCATTACAAGTAATTCACAAAGTTAGCATTAAACTGCTGAACACTTCAAAATTAAATAAAATGATCCACTTTGACTTTGTATCACAAAATAATAGCTATTTAATCAATAGTTTTATTTTTTTGGCACCATTTATTTTTATTTACTTCCTAGCCCGTACCCACCCACGCACTTGTTGTAATTACCCTACATTGTTGAATATCTCCCTGTATTTACTCCTTATCAAACGTGCATCACAATTGTACTTGACAAAAGATATACATTCACAAATTTATCAAAAAAGTACAGTCAAATCAGTGTCATTATTGCCAACATTCATTCAACAATCAACAATAAAGCAAAACAATAAACAAAATCTTATGTGACACCAGTGACACCACACAGCTGCGAAAGTTTATATACAAATAGAAAAACTACAACAACACATACACGATAGTATGTACGTACCTAAAGTTGAAGCGGGGGTTCGACCCACCAGACCTCGAGCACTCTCCAGCAAAAGTTCGAATGTACTCCCCAGCAAAATATTTTTTTAAATCGACGTTAGAAAACCAAGCTCATGAAATCAAACATACCGAATTAGCCAAATTTTGCAAAATTTGAAAAAACAACAACACCCAAAATTATCAAAATTGGTCTACGCCGTAATGTGACATCAGGGGCTTGTGCATAAAGAACGTAACTCTAAAAACGGGCATTGTTTGACCCCCTCACCCCCCTTTGTCACAGGTTGTCACAAAATATCTAACCCCCCTCTCCTTATGTCACGTCACACTACACATATGTAGGTATTGCTTTGCATAGAGAATTCAAGGTATACAAAAGAGTTTATGTTCGTAAAATATTATTTTACCCAATTCATGCATATATATTCCGCAAGCTGAGAACATGAGGAATTCGGTAAGGTACATAAAACTGACCGTTGACCCCCTTTAATGGTAATCGCCCCATGGGGGGGAATTTAAAATTTATTTTTAAAATTTAAATATTGCACCGAATAGAGCATGTTGAATACTAGTGGTGTACCAATCTTTATGCATTTTAATTAAACCTGCGGCGAATGGCACCACTTTATATTTGAAAACAAGGTGTTTTCAATCTCGAAATTAATCACACCGTATAAAATTTGCATCCGGTGCTAAGAAAAGAAGTATTGAACGAAAAACAAAGCTAACACCAAACCAAAACCAATCTAAACATCCCAAAGTGAGTAGTATAGTGTAAAATAAAAATTAATTTACTTGAAAATGCGATGTGTGTGCCGTGTGGTTTGAGTTGCATGGGTTCTATTCTATTATCCATCAACTAACTATGAAATAACTAACTAGGTTAAAATTTTGTCATTGTTT
>JAHZNB010005546.1:0-10603 GCA_027744295.1 Callyntrura guangdongensis
GATAACGCACTTTGAGCAGAAGTAGATTTAAAACCATAATCATAGGTTTACTTATAATTAGTTTACAGGTAAAATTTGACGATTTTTTATGTTTTGTGACATAACTGAACTGGGCATTGACATCAACCCACGAAACTTGGCACAGATGTGAACAAAGACTGTGGCAACAAAACCCAATCCTCATTTGTAGAAACTTGTGTATTTATCTGACAAAGCCTCAAAAAAGTTTCGAACATACATGTTTACTTATAATTAGTTTACACACTGTACAAGCGCCAAACAAACGGCATTCCCTGAAACGGTAATATAAAATGTTCAAGCGTTTTAAAGTATTGAACTTTGTACGTCAACGTTGAACAGGTAACTGAATGTCCAAACAGTGGTCAACCACAATTCGAAATGTTGATGCTTGTAATTTGCTAATAAACTAAAAAATGTATTACGAAATTTGAGCCCGTTTTTACCACGTAAATAAAAATCATGACCATTGAAGTTCCCGGGATTTCCAACGACTCCGCCGAACTCGGTATACATATTACATACTTAAGTTGGATCATAAGGTTAAGAACTGTAGAAACCTTGAGGAACGGCGGTGGTGATTAAAATTATTAAAATATAATCGGGGGTTCACAACTAACGGTACCCAAGATTTTCAGTAGTCAGCTTTGAAATCCGGTTGAGGAGGCGAAACGACGGCCGGAAGGCCCCTCGGACTAGAACTACAAAGCTAACAAGTACTAAGTACCATTGTGCAGCGCAGCGTGAGATAATAAACATCAATGTTTTTGTATTGTATGGTAGGTGACCAGTAGATGTCTGTCAATACACCGCACACACTAGACTGTTTGTTTGATCTGTTTTTATTGAAGGCGGCAATTTTGTTGAGGAAGGATGTGAAGTAAGAAGTGTACAAGACTTTTTGACATAATTTAAAAATGGAATAAAATGTAAAAAAATGGCACAAAGAAACTGTAAAACAGTGTGTAAGTGGTTTTATTTGTTGTATTGACGTTTGCATTATTGCATTGCAAAATCGCAATTATTTGGTTTATTCTATTTGTTAACTTTTTTTATTGACTATATTTTTTTATCCAAGTAGTACAAATAGAAATCTAGTTAGCACCAAATGAGCAGGGAAAATATCACTTAAATTAATGGTTGCATTAATGGACGCAGACGGCAAGTCGGTCGGTGAGAATAGCCTAGAGGAACGTGTGGTTCCGGCAAAGCCAATTTCTTGCCATCTCGTAGGTAAGAATTGTGTAGATAGTCATAAGGGAGCGGGCGTCGGAGCAAAGAAGCGTCATGTTTTGTTTGTTTGTAATTTTGTTTTGTAGAGGTGGATCCGTTGGGAAATATTTTGTGGAGCTGGAGTTACCCTGCCTGTGATAATGTCCTGCAGCTTGTGTGTCTGAAGAAGTTTCATGTCATGAGAAAAAAATGTGTAAAATTGGAAGAGTCACACAAGCTTTTCAGATACAGATCAGGATGGTTTTACTCCTTCTTGTCGAAATCCTTGCAATTGTATGACAGTAAATCCAAGTTAGAAAAGGTGAGTGTAGTCATTTTAGCTGTTGATCCAAATGTGAGACTGAATCAGGAAAATAGAAAGTCTGTGTCTGTTTCACAGTAACACTATAACATATTTATATAATATTCTCTTTGTCATATGTCAAGTTGGAGCAAGTGGGTGTCATAGTTGAAGCGGAGGACCTAAATCCTGAACGTTATCGAATGGTCACTGAAATTCTCTTCCGTACTTATCACAGACAAGCCGATCCAACCATCGTTCTTCAACAGTTTCTCTCGCTCATTGTGAGTGGCACTTGTCAATTGCCAAAGAAAAAGTTGTTTTGTTCTGCAGATTATGATACCTGTCTTCCTTTTGCAGATTTCCAAATCAGGGGTAAATTGATCTAATATTGTTCAGTTTACCTAATTTGACTTCAGTTATGCTGTAAATCATGTTTTTGACGCATTTCTTACTTGTCGATAGCTATTATTTCAAAGTTTGCATTGGAGACTATTGTGCTATTAACGGCATTACTACGAAGGCAAAGGATAGTCATATACCATCATGATATTGATGATTTAGTCAAGGTAAAACTTAAAGTTATATTGCATGCACTACAATAAGACATCTTGCTTAGAGATTAATTTCATATTTATTTTTAGTATGTGCTCAGTGTGCCCGCAATCGCGTTAAATGCGACAAGTATATGGAATTCAGTTTATCCGTGGGTAGGATACAATGATGAGGAACTTTCTCAGTTTAGTGTAAGATTGAAAACAAATCTCCAAATGATATTCCAACTTACTTTGTTATTGCTATAACAGTTAAAGCAGAAATTTTCTAAATTTATACAGAGTAGCAAATTTCATATAATAGGATGTTCAAACGCCAGCATCGAAAACCGCAGGTATGTTAACAACAAAACATTGTATTGTGGCTAATCGGAAATAGTTGAATATTCCTATGGTGAAATATAACTAATATTTTGATACTTTTTAAAGAAAACATGATGATGAGCAAGCCACACAAGGAAATTGCATTGTTCATGGTTCAATTATTGGAGAGTATTAACATAAGCGAGTGTGATATGATTACGGAGATACGAAATAAAACAAAAGAACTATCAATTGACAGTTTACCTCTCAAGGGTTAATTAATGTATAGAATTTTAGCAGATTCATCGACATTGACTACCTAGAAAGTGTGTTTTTAAAATCAGTTGCCGTTTATAAATGTAGAGGCACAACTCGGATGCAGATGATGTCTAATATTATGTGTGCAAGTAAACTGCTATCTTCCGGATATGACAAGGAAATATTACGAATTGTGCCTATTTCATCTTACTCCGCTGCCATTAGCAGTTTTCAGGAGTAAAAGTCATTCTTGCAAGATAAATGCTAAGATAAGATAGTTTAACCGAAGTATTGTAGTATTCGATGAGTCGCTCAATTTAGTTAGTGGTTTGGAATACATTGCAGTACGGGAGGCCTCACCAATCAAGTACAATAAAAATTGATGGCTTAATAGATTATAAGGGTGCCTTTTGGTGTTACCGCCTACCTATATATACTAGTGCTAAGCACGTAATCTTATTTTATTATAGTGAGTAGTCAACTTCATGCAATTATGATTAATTCTTGTTGATATTCCGGATTCAGTTGTTTAGATTGCGAACGAAAAACATACACACCCAAGCGAGCCAAATGTAAAACTATCGAAGACGAATTTTGTTGATAATATTGATTTCTTTCTTGAATTTAAGGATGGACTAATTTTAAATTTTTAAATGTAAAATCTTGGTATACGTGTACGGAACAATACAATACAATACAACATAGCATCGTTACTTGCGAACTTATCCATTAATCGTGTAATTTTTGTCCGTTTATAAACGTCCACTAAATAAAACAGTGAATACACTTTACGTTGAGATCTAAAGAGAGTTTTTGGAGCAGAGTGAAAACAATCTTACTGAAGTTGCATCATTACATATAAATATTAATGACAGGCGTTTGGATCGAGGAAAAACATGAATAATCTTGTACCCGTGGTCATCAAAATAATCTCCTAATAAATCGAAACCATTTTCAAACAGTACGTACTCAAGGCATGAAACAAGCTTTTGTTGTGGTCATTTTCAATATTCAAAAACTATTATCCAGATGCATTTCGTTGTACCATTACGTTTCGTTGTACCATTACGTTTCGTTGTATCCATGCATGCATACTTATCCGATACTTTTTATCGAATTTAATAATTCCTGTGAAATAATTCATTTTATTGAAGACAAGTGTACATCGAGTAACAATATAAACGTTTATTCCATGAATTGTATCATTATAACAAAATGCATGTAGAATACAAAATTTGGCAACTTAACAAACTGCATAACAGAACAGAAAAACGTCAGAAATTTTGTAGTCCATACAGCATATATGTATCAGTTATTTGTCTACTGCCGTTCATCTTTTCTTTCTGTCATTTTGGCTGGTCGTATTAGATTGAAAATTCTATCAGCTATTATTCATAGGCGATATTTGAATATATATGTATATCTTTGTTCATATGGTATGGCAAAACAGTGAATCATCGTTATGATTACTATATCTACTACTATTAAGTACTACTTAAATGTTTATAACGTAACTAATGCTTAGACTACATTCACAGCTTAATTTAGATCAGAATTATCCAAATAAGTATTGATTCATGAGATAAATTTAAATCAGACTTTGAAGACAGTTTGCTTGGAGAGGAAATGCGGTTAAAAGTAAATTATATAGGTTAATAAATTAATATTTTAGCAACAATGCTGAGAAAACTATAACATAGTAAAGATTTAAAAATGTATTTTTCTCGAGTACCAACAATTTTGCATCAACTCAGAAATGATCTTTTTGATACGCACCAGCTTATCTATGTACATGTGTATTACGCAAAATTATTTATCCCTACTCAAGAGTACTGGTTAATTGCATTCTCAAGTATCATCAGTGTTCATAGTGAGTAGTCTTGGTACATTTTGTTTGCTACACATAGTATGTAATGTTTATGTTAGCATCTATTTACTGTAATTAAAAATTTAAATGTTTCTTAGGCTGGATCCAACAAAGTTCGGTAAAAAAAATCTCGTCAAACATATTTTCTAAATACCTTGCAGTAATGTTCTCGGTAGGTGATTTATTTCGTGTGTTGATGCAGTGCAGACGAAAATAGTTTGTTGATGGGAAAGGGACTGTTTCAAAAACTTATTTATAATTGATATTAAACTCAGTACAACATAATGGCACCGTTAGTTTTTTCTTCTTGAATCGGTTTATGCATTTTGTGCCTGTCACGCCGTGTTTGATGGGCGCCTAGAAATATAAGAACCACATTAAGAATGTGAATTATAGCAGCCCCAACTACAAACCAGAAAGAATATCCCAGAACAGCGAGTCCTTCCGATGTCCAGGTATTTTTTCTGTCTTCAATTGGTAATACATTATGGCGCAGCTTCAGGTGATACTGAATGCCCCAAGTAACTAGTGATCCCAAGTTGCATGCCACTGAAAAGAAAAATGTGCATACACATAAATTGACGTATGAGTTTGACTATCAGCAAAAAGCTTTTCTAATGAAATACCAATTTGAAACAAGTAAACATTGGGATATTCAGTTTAAAAGTTCTTATTTTGTTACGTACATGCACAACCATTCCAAAGGTATAACCCTGGTATTCCTGTGATGGCTTCCACTGGCGTCGTCGCAGTGTTCACAAGAGCAAATACTGCAGAGAAAACGGCAAACAAAATGGCCAGGCAAACACATCCAATTGTGGCCACCCACAAGCCGTAGCTCATGAAGTTTCTGTCATTATTAAGGGTCTCAATAACTGCAAAACAAAAAGTTATAAGATTATTATACATTTCTACATGTTCATGTAACACACACAAAAGTCAGTTCATTTAATAATCTACCAAACCATTCTTAATTTGTAGTTAATTTCAATTAATTGTTTTTAAAATAACTAGCATTTAGTGTGTTTTTCATTTTTACTCTTTACGGCATACATAAATTATCTTTACTTTCATTTCCCCCTAGAAACGTAGTGTGTAGTCATTGTCGCGTGTAAATAATGTATTGTGACCATGACCATTATGCAACAGACTAATCTACCATACTTATATCATCATCAACGAACGTGAAAGTTTTAACAATAGGACAATTATTACAATTTTACTACACCGAATAATCGCTCTTGTTCATAATAACAATGATTTCTGGTAGAGCACCTTTTTATGCTCCAGTGACACCACCACCGCATTATGAATTCATTGACAGCGAAATGATACGGTTGTAAAAGAACCCACAAAATGAAGTTAGTGTGTCTGTATTACAAAGAACTAACCATTGTTACTTTTGTTTTATGTAATGGGTGTTATGCGTAGCCCACTCTCTACTAAAAATATCATAAATCTTTAGTTTATTTTTACCGACTTCTTGTAGTCCCAACATACGCAATACATATTCTCGCATTTACGTTTTGTGATTACTGTCCTACTACAATATTCTGAGTCCTTATTCCATTATTTTAACAACAACATAAAAGTTTATTTTATAGTTAATTTTAGACGACCAACTCAAGATGGAGTCTTCGAAGTAAAGTAACGTCACTAACGAATATGCAATGCATCAGTAATTACCACTATATGTAGAAAATAACAATATAGTGTTGAAGATATTATACGAGTCTAGCTGAAGTGATATTGTTATTATTTTTAAGCCAACTTGATTACCATAATCTTCATTCATAATATTATCAACATACGCAATACATATTCTCGCATTTACGTTTTGTGATTACTGTCCTACTACAATATTCTGAGTCCTTATTCCATTATTTTAACAACAACATAAAAGTTTCTTTTATAGTTAATTTTAGACGACCAACTCAAGATGGAGTCTTCGAAGTACAAGTAGTAAAGTAACGTCACTAACGAATATGCAATGCATCAGTAATTACCACTATATGTAGAAAATAACAATATAGTTTTGAAGATATACGAGTCTAGCTGAAGTGATATTGTTATTATTTTTAAGCCAACTTGATTACCATAATCTTCATTCATAATATTATCATAGTAATAATAATAACAGTAAAGATCTTCGTTTTTTCACTTTTAATTGTGCACGTTGTGCACGCAGTCAACGGTAAGTGACATGCCAAAAAGAGTGAATGGTGGTCATGGGGACTTGACTATTTGACTATATAATACTAACTGTGTGGACTGTAGGCAGACACTCTGAGACGTAGACGTGAAGTTTTTACGAATTCTGGCAGTGTTATTTGCATGTTGATTGCTAACGTCAACAATTCCTTCAATTATAGGTGACTTGTAGCCACTCGAAAATACTATGTAGCTTATTTATTAGTTGTTGCCTTATTTTGTACATGTGAGTGGGTGGATAATTTAATGTGGGCATAGTAAATGAACAAAGATTTGCGTATAAGAATATCAATAAAGATAATAATGAATAATAATATGTAATGTCTCTGTACTGTTGACTGTAATACCTATACCTAATTCACTTCAATATATAAATATCAGTTTTTTGCATTACACGAGTTTTGAACCTGTTACTTCACTACCTACAAACTAAAATGTTTTGTTAAAAGTGAGTATAAAATAATTTTTATGGAGAAGGATGACTTTGATGAACCTACGTGTAGTGTGAGTGCATAATTTATCAATAGACAGATAATTCATGATTTTCAAGTAATTACTACCTCCCATGGGAAAAACATGTAAAACGTTTCCTCTCATCAACTGCCATACTTAAAAGTTCACTCCCAGTTGATTGGTATATATGTAATGTACACATTACTAAAAAATATAAATGAGAAGGGAAAGGATTTTTGAAAGGAAGCGAATCACGCTTTTCCTGAAAGCTCATTTTATTCCTGAAAGTAAATATTTACTTCTTATTCGCAAACGTATTTTTAATTTACATGCACATCTTCACTTAAGTACACGAACACGTTCACTTAATTCATTTATGTAATTGAATAGCTGATGCAATTTAATTTAACTTATGACCTTGCATGAATTTTCTGCAATAGGTTTCATGATTGTTATGAAGTTGTTTTATCATCTTGTAGCTCGTAACTGTGAATATTGTAATTGTAACAGAGCATAAACATGGTCAAATCTACGTGTGCGTGTGTGTGTGGAGTACATTCATCCTTACCATTGATATCCGAAGGTCTCCATCCGTAACCAACGTTGAGATGTTTGCGGCCGTAGAAAAGTCCGAGATGTATTCTTCCATCGGAGGTGTTAGGAACACTGGCATTGGATTTCCTATGAGCTCTGGCCACAATCCAATGCTGAGTACTCAAAGCGGCGAGTAAGAGGGCGAGGGCGGCACAACACGTAATGAAACTGACGAAGGTCATTCCACGTCGAAATGCCAAGCTACTCATTTTGGCCAATTTTTTCATAAACCGTGCCACTATTTACAATTTTCAATTTAAACAGTCCACACCGGATCTTCAAATTTTTCTAGAATCATCACCCTCATATTAAATGGCTTTTGTCATAGTCACTTGCAAAATAACCACTAACCACTGCATGCTTTATTACCACTTAACGAGCGAGAAATCTTTAACTTTAAAAAAATATACATTTAAAACGCTTCCTGTTGTCTTTGCATGCCAATTCCTACTTTGCTTCTTTTCGAAAACGAGTGAGATTTTTATTGAAAAACTCGATAAAAAAGTTATAAACGCGGCACAGTCACAGTCACCACTCCACCACTGACACTTTGTTCTATATTGCAATAGTCAATATGAACACTATTATGTTTCACGTCACCGCAAGAAGATAAGGTACCAAAGGGAGCAAACTACACGTATAACGCAACATGAAAGCAGTACTTTGCTCAAAGAAAGTGTGCGGCTACTTCAAGGGTCAAACAATTTTTTGTGCAAAGACGACGAGGCGGACAAGTGAGAGTTATAGAGACTTAATGGGATAATATATTATTATGATTTTAATACGATATTTGATATTACTGTATAATGCACAATATTGTTTTTAGATTTGGGACATTTGAGGGGACACTTTTCACTTCGATGCCATTTGGCTTCCAGATGCATACTGTAATGATGATAATAATAATAACAATAGTGATGCCATATTACTTGTATCTATTATTTAAAAAAATCGTTATCAAAGCTACACAATACCCTTTTATTATACAAATTCAACGAGAAAGAGGGGTGCTGGTAGAGTAGTATTGATGATTTTTGTGGCTGTTGGCTGCAGTTAAAAGAGGCCGTTAATAATTTAGAACATGAGGTTGACTAGTAATATAATTTAAAAACTTTTTATCCTTTTAGCAGCATCAGTGGTGATATTAGTGGTTGTAGTTGCCGTCGCCGAGTAAGTTAAAAAATAAAAGGAGGTACATGTTGTTTGGCAGCATTACTCTGTGATTACACTGATTAACATGTCGTATCAACAACAATATAAGTAGGCACGTCTCATAATAATATATATGAATATATATGCCTACTGCTGCTGTATGTAACACACACACATACACACACACAATTATTGTTACCTGTAAAGTGTGCCCTGAAATTCAACAATGCGTTTTTTCAGTTTGGCTTTTTTCAAAAAGTATCAAAATGCATACATGCATATATATGCATCCCTGTTGGATCTTTCCCTCTGTATTGTTGATTTGTATTGTTCTATATCCTGTATCTCTGTTGTGACTCTCTGGGTGTAATCCAAATAATAAGAATCTCTCGGTGCATATGAAAAATTGACGGCGATTTTGGTCGTTATCGTGTTTCTCAGCAGACAGAATAGTAGTCGAGAATAACTAAAGATGACGGAGATGATATGATAATTACGTGACGGTACATATAATATATAGTTTTGTAGAGACTTCCTTTTCATGAGTCGGATCGTCGGATCAAAAAAGCTTTGAATTCACAGAAAAAGAACTGAGTAACAACTTTACTTTTATATGGTACACAGTACACACACAGTGAGTGGTCAACGCAACACAGCAGTAGCCTTAGAGTAGTAAAGAGAGAGAAAATCCTGTTTCTGGTTTTATATTTTTCACATTTGCTCACCAACAAACAACCACAAACTGACAATCCCAACAGTTAAATTGTATTGAAAAAGTTTATATACATACATACTTACCTACAGAAATGTTTATGTATACACTACCTTGCGACTTCACAACAGCAGTGTAGTGGTTATGAAAAACCGTCTTCAAAAAACTGCTAGACTACTAGACATGCATAACCATAACCTACATGGTAGAAGAATGATATTGTTGTTTATTGTTGGATGGAATATGCAATATCGTCATACATAATATTTTCGAGCTGGTAGTTATATTCAATTTACTAGCACAAACCGACAGGAATTTTCGAATAGAGGTTTTTGAAATCATAACATCGCAAACCTGGTAGCGTTCATTCACACAAGTAACTTTTTCCATTTTGCATGTATCTTCTCTAAAGTATGTACGTGTTGAAGATAGCCGTCATTTGAACCCCCAACTTCCCCATTATTGTCAGTTGTACTAGTAAATAGTGGTTTACTTTACTTTTTACGAACGGACTAAATGCATACATTGAATAAGTTGCTGAAACAGGTATCAACAATGTAACCTGCGTGTGCTGGCACTGGCACTGTTGGCATACGAGCAGTCTGAAAACTTCTACTATTATACCAACCAACCAGTTATCATAATACTAATCGTCGCCTGTGTTTGTGGCTGCCGTGTTTTGCTAGTTTCATGAGCTGCTGTGTAAAGTTAAAATGTATTGTTGTTGTTGTGCAATGGTTTGCTTCATTCATTTCACCAAACACCAACAACAACTAATTTTATTGTGGTGAAGGTGGTAGGGAACCTGCTTAGGAGCGGCGCGTATCATGAGTTCAAATCTCAACTAGAGCAATAACTTTTTGTCAATTTTTACTTGCTAGTTGCTAACAAGACCGTATATTTTCTTATGATAAGTCTTACAATTATAAATGTGAGGGAGTTATAAATGGGAGAGAAATATAAATGGG
>JAHZNB010005547.1:0-10098 GCA_027744295.1 Callyntrura guangdongensis
ATTGAAGCCTGACTTGGCTTGTTTGTTTTGGTAACTTGCTAGTCACCATCTTGGTCCTCACAAATCCCTTTGTAAATGAAAGATGTACAAGTGTAGTTATCTTTCTTCTTGTCTCTGTTGGCAAAGGCTTTTCAGTATTTACTTTACCCAATATTAATATTATGCTTTCGACGTTGAGTTGGCTCATGTTTCAGAGCGTTTAAGTGTTTTTACGATTGCTTATTACTTCCACAAATATATGTGTTTGAATGTACTGGCTGTAGGGAAAAAAAGATGGAAATTGTTTCAATAACATGCATATGTCATATAACTACACCAATAACCTTTCCTCTCTCCATTCCCCTCTCTCTCGTGTGATTTCCTCCTCGAAAGCATTAAAAACTTGCATTCATCATATTACACTGCATACTTTTACCTTTATTCTTTCAAGCTCTGAACTATAAGCATGAGTCCAGTAATCGGTTTTACGATGAATGTACAATTATTATTATTAGTACTACTACTATTATCAACTCTTCACTTTCAATACGTTAAGATGTACAATAACTGCAGTAAGATAACTGTCTCGCTAGATTTCCTGGTAATTTTAAAATTGAACGTGTAAGAGAAGGAATGGGAAAGATGTAAGGTAGAGGACAGGATCAGGCACATAGGTGAGTTAAGTCAAGTCAGACAAGACACAGGTTTTATAATAGAGGTTGACTGCTGATGGAGAGCTGGATCTAGCTTTCTTAAACCGTTTCTCTCTCTCTCTCTCTCAATATCAGATACCTCAAAACAAAGACAAACAATTTTGGCTGTAGCAAGATTTTATACCTAAATATGCCACCACTACCACTATGTACTACATGTTACTATTAAGTTCTGTCTTCTCATGTGTTAGAAGGTATTTACTATTCTAGTAGATGGAGAAGAAAAGTAAAAAAAGATACACAATTCCAATTTCCTTGTCATCTTCTTGTTCCTCTGTTCTGATTTTCTCTCGTTATATTCCTTTACTAATGTGTCTTTTTTTACCTCAAGAGTTTGTGTTGTTGGCATGCAGGCAGGCATTCGTCAAGGAAGAGGAGAGGGAGAGGAAAACTATGCACACACTACTACTCTGAGTGAGTGAGCATTATTATTTTCATTTTGAGTAAGTAGTCGAGAGAGAGAGAGAGTAAGAGAGAAGGAAGAGAGCACAATGGCACACAATTGAGTGAATTGCTCCTCTTCTTTTTTCTCCTTCTTGGTTTCGTTTGTGTGGCGTGTGTTAAAGTCCAAAAGTATTATTACTTAAGGAGACGAACCATTCAAGTTTTCCCGTTCTTGACGAATAAGTTGACTTGGCTGCGATGGTGGCAGTAGTGGTAGTAGAAGCACCAGCGTACTAGATGTTTTTCCCTCTATTACAAACCTAGTTTAACCAATAGTTTGGTTAAATTATATCGGTTTTGCATGTACTTGTCTCAAGTTGTCTGTCGTAATATTCTCATTTCTCTTCTTCTTTCTCAAGTGAATTGTCATGCGATGTGAAATACTGTATTGTTATTAGAATTCTATCATTATATATACTCCGTTTAAATGGGAAGTGGTCTGGCGGTGGGAGGTAGCGTAAAGGTGGTGGTGGCGCTGCTAGTCGTACAAGCAGAGCAGCAGCAGTAACATTATAGTAGAAATGTAAGGTAAGCGGATACCTATAAAAATGTACTTATGTCGTCGTCGTTGAATGTGTCGTGCGTGGGTCCTCCACTCCAACCTGGGTGATTTGCTTGTCTTCTTCACATCGTATTGTGTCATTTTGATTCAAGAATTGGGCATATGGGATATCTTCCTAGTCTATATAATATACATTTTATAGCTGTGTTTCTCTTTAATGCAAATATACGGTTTTATTCGAGATAATGCTAGAGAGCATTGCATAAAACACGCTCACACATGTTACATTGCAGACGTGCACACAACAATAGGTAGCATTTTTTATGTTGCCTTTGTTGCCTGTTAGTGTTCCTTCCCCTTTTTTATCTATTTCCTTAAAAAAAGGGTAGGCTCATTTAGAAAGAACGGTTTGTGGTGGTGTTTTGGTGGAATGGGTATAGACGGATGTCCTCTTGAGTCGGGCAAGTGTTTGGTTGCTCCTGTTGCTGATACACAGAATATAAAACAGGTCATGCAAGTAGTTTCTAGTAACTATCATGCAGAGAGCTATATATCTATATGAAAGTACGTAGTATAAACATTTTAAACGCCACTATTTTGTCAGTTGAAAAAATAATGCCGAGTTGATTATTGTCGCTATATATTGTAAATTATATTGTCATTGTCGAGAGCACATTTTATTTTATTGAATGAATTGAAAGGCAAGACGGGAGTATCTGTTTGTTTGTGTGTTCAAGTACTTAAAGAGTTGTGTTTGAATTTCAATCGAATGGCGAATAGTTGCATGTTCAACGTAGAGGGAGAGAGACGACAACAACGCGAGGGAAAACAAGAGGAAGAAGCGTTCTACGTCCTCATCCTGTTCTTATTTGCTAGAAGTGACAGGGGTGCTGAGGGAATGCTCTCTAAAGTTAGAGATATTATTTGGCTACTGTCCTGTATGTATATGGCTACTGTCCACGTTCCTTGCTGGCATTTTATCGTACTGCTCTTTATGACACGCACGACAAGGATGCAAACTCTCGACGTATTGCACAACTTACCGTAATAATAGCACGCTACGTACCAACGAATCGAAATATTTTTTGTAAAACGTAAAAATACGTAAATCTATACCCTTTTTCCCCTACCACATTATGTATGTAACAAACAGCAGATAATAGATTGATTATGCATTTAATAGAATTTGGAGAGGCGGTTTAGCCAAATTCATTACGACACAAGTCGTCCCTCGTTTCATATGTCACCGTCGTCATGAATCATATTCGGAGTCAAGTAGAAGATATAGTAAGAAGGGAAGCATAATATGTAGAGAGTGAGAGATGCGTGTGTGCATTTGTTTCTCTGAATATGTATGATCAGCGGAAAAAACAAAGAAAGCTCATGTACTTGTATAGCACGACAAGTTGAACATTTTGTGGACTGAGCATTCTACTAAAAAAATGAAAGAAGTCGTATGAGTGAAAAGTAGAATTTTTCATGTGGTGTGTTCATACTTCTCCTGTTTACGGCATAAAACGTACAAAACGTATGGTGTTGGTAAGCGAAAGTGAAAGAAAAGTGTCCCAACTAAACTGACTGCTTTTAGACAGGAGAGAGGATAAATATGCATGCCGCTTGCCGCTGAGAAGAAAGAGGTAGGCAGGCATCAAGAAAAGAATTTCTCCAGTTATCGAAGTAGGCACTCAGGTAGTCAAATAATAGAAGTTGAAAAAAGTCTGTTCTCTTTTATTTTCTGTATGTTTTCAGCCAGCAAAGCTAAAAGGCAAGTTCTTTCTTGTTCCTTTTGTTGTTGGTAGCTTACCATGGTGAAGCCGATAATTGAAAAAAAGTCTGTTCTCTTTTATTTTCTGTATGTTTTCAGCCAGCAAAGCTAAAAGGCAAGTTCTTTCTTGTTCCTTTTGTTGTTGGTAGCTTACCATGGTGAAGCCGATAAATGATTGATTCGCAATCGATGACATGGATGGAACTCCAGAGTTTGGTGTAATAATAATCATAGAGAGTAGCAATGCAATGGCAGCCAACAGTTTAGTGTATTATTACACAGGTGTGTATTGTGTATGTGGAGGATGGAGGATACTTTCATTTCGTTCAAGTAGAG
Source organism: Callyntrura guangdongensis (assembly GCA_027744295.1). Lineage (NCBI taxonomy): Eukaryota > Metazoa > Arthropoda > Collembola > Entomobryomorpha > Paronellidae > Callyntrura > Callyntrura guangdongensis. The sequence goes on from JAHZNB010005547.1 coordinate 3,740, forward strand.
TATGTATATATGAAGATATGACGTTATAATATGTAGGTTTGTGTAATGTACACCGCCTTTCCCTTCATACTGTGCATAAGCAATACGCGGTCAAGTGTGTGTGTGCAAGTGTGCATACTACATATGTATATTATAAAAGCTTGCGGGAGGATATATGAATAATGGTTTCGGAAAACGGGAAAAGGAAGCGCATGTAAGTTTTCTCATGTAGTGTCCTCTTCGTCAAGTTCGTAATTTTCGTGTATTGCAATGTACACACGCATGTTTTTCTGATATTGGTTTTTTTGCTGTTCGTTGGCGGAAAAGTGGGCGTGCATTTTAATGTGTGTTAGTGTAGTCGGCAAAGGAAGTGTAAGGTTTTCTAGCGCATATTGTCCGTGTATGTATATATTTACAAGGATATCGCTCGTCCGCGCCCATTGGTTTTAGGACATGCACAACACAATATAATGCCATGGTCCTAAATGACGAGTCGTGTCGTCTTTTCGGTTTCCCTAAAAACGTTTGCCAATGAAGGAATCTCTCTTTTGAGTGAACACGTCGACAAACACTGGAGACAGGGTAAACTTATTTATCTGTGCCCACTTGAAGTTTTGCCTCATGTGCTCATCATAAAGCTCTTCGTCGAGTTCTCTTTTTTGATATTATGCCGGCGCACATTAGTGGTCGGTTCATTTTTTTTACAAGAGACTTTTTACGGTATTTTGTCACTACTTTGCTTTCTTTTCTGTGTTGATCTTTTTTTCCAGAGAATAATGTATTATTGTAAGCACTTATAATAAGTATTCCGTTAGTTAGGGCGCATATATGTTCTTGCGTAAACGTCAATGGAAAGAAGAGGGATAGTCAACATAATTCAGATAGCCCACTCATATTATTGCCATCATCATTGTTGTTAGTAAGTAAACATGTAGAGAGAGAGGGGGGGTTGGGTTGAGATATATCCCATAAGTGTATGGTTATTGTATGAAATAAATGAGCATTCTTGTTATTACATATGTCCCTGGAGTATATTATATGATTTGATGACATGGGCATGTTGGAAGAAGTATCTGTAAGCAAATTCAGGTTTTAAATACGGGAATAATATTGCGTCCGTGAGAGGATTACATTGTATCATCATCATGTTTGCTCTGCTACTACTACTGCTGCTTAGGAGAAACATGAAATATACGTACATAAAATTTCACTGAAATAACCATATTTATCTCGCATGACGCACATATATTTGGAGATTCAGCGCAATTTCTTTGTCAATATAGGTTTCCAATGTGTACATTATGTTATGATGTATGCATACATTTTTCTTACATATATAGGTCCTCTCTGCATGTTTTAACGATCATTATAATTATTGTCAATTGTTGTATATAGTGGATTTGTGGGTTACATATTAGCGTCAATGGTAAATGAACATTTTTTGTACTTTATAACTGCGTGATGTGACGATTATGTCACTTACTGACATAAATGATTTGTTGATGTTGGTTCATTTTAATAAATGGAGTTTATCTGCGTTTCCGTCAAGTACCTAATTGAACTTTGCAAATCCTACAACTAATATTGTATGATGTACGACATGTATGAAGCAGACGGGAAGATTACTTTTGTTGAAGTTGTGCTGTGAGAATCAGCGGCACTGGAGCGATTGGGTATACTAAGTATGCTGATCTCAGATAAAACGTGGCTTTAGATAAAAAAAAATGAGGCAATGAAAATATGACAAGGAAGGTAGATTCGCCGCTTAGAGTAACAAGGTGCATGTGTACATCATGCATTGGTGATATATTATTCGTTTGCGTTGGCCATTTATCATAGCGGAAATGGATGAAGTTTGTAATAGGGTGTTTATAAATTGAAGTATTATTGAAAGGTGGAGTGGGATTTCCTGCATGTCGCATTTCGTGATTTTACGCTTGTTTGTGTTGTTGCTGGGTCTGTCCGTCCGTGTTCCCAATCCCTCTAATGAATGATAACAGCTCTATTCATTTTGTGGCCCTTTCCTAAAATAGACTTAATATGCGTTTATATACCTAGCCATTTAATACCTGTCTAAGAAAAAAAAGAAATTACAAAAGGTTTTAATGGTTGTAAAAGCTGAAATACTTACTTAGGTGCGTATGTGTGCACAGGTACGGGTTCATGAGGTCGTAGTCGTGTTATGTTGCATGGCATATGGTAGGTAGGAAAAGGAATGTGTGGTCGTTTTCATATTAGGAAATGACATCATTGTATTAGCATTTGTCATCGGTGTGTCATAGTGTTAAGCCGGAGCCATGAAATGTGTTAGGAGCCCTTGCGAAAAATGATCAATTTAGCAAAATTTTAACATGATGAGGTTTAAGAATTGGTCGTGAATATTAATGATTTTGGAATGCTGTTTTGCCATCGTACAACTATGTTTGGTCGGGGGTAATTTGATACTTGTGTAACTTGTAGTAATTTACAATCCATTGTGAATATTGATGTTTGCTGTGAGACTCGACTAATTTTGTTGTAATTGTGTTGTATATGCTTACAAACATCATACAAGCAGTAGTAGACTTTGTTGTATTATGCGAACCTGGTGTGGAGTGGGTGTTGCATCAGACATCAAGTCACAATTCAAATGGATTACACTTGATTCGCGTCACGTTTTACTTTTTATTTAGCATGGATTATTGATTCAGATAACAGCATTGACTGTCTGCGTAAAGGGGGAGGCTTCTAAAATATTTTAGAAAAGTAACATAAATATCAAACCATTTTTCTAATACGTAGTATATTAAATTATTTTTTTACCTTGTAGACTGGCTATGTGGTTAAAATGTAAACTTTGATGTATATACGGACTTGTTTGTGAGCATTTTTTCGTATAAAACTTCCAGCTACCAAATCGATCATGAATAAGTATAAAAATACAAAGCAGCATCAGTATATAATTTATTATAGTAGATAGATAAAGATATAAAGTTTTATATCCTGTTGAAATGAGAGCAACATCACATCCACTTAAACACAGTACTTCATTTTGGCTTTAGGATTTCGTCGAGAGTTAATGATTTCTTCTTCACGAAACTGTCGTCAAAGAGTGTGTTTTGGAATAAAATCGACAAAATCAAAACACATTTTACTTCATTTCTCTCGCATCTCCTTGTAAAACAGCATTTTCTATGGACAAGTAGAAGCCCTTGTAATGAACGTGCATAAAATCGTGTCGTTTCTAATTTTAAAACGATTACTATTATCCACATGACCTAATATTTTATGCTTCATCAAACTGTTTGTGTCTGTTTGCTGCCTTGTTGTACGTCATATGTATATTTTGCGTCTAGTCTACATTATAGTATTGTTCATTTTTCATTTCATCGACGTTTGCAGTATTTAAAATGAAGACGGTATGTACATATTTTTAATGGCATACCTGTGCAGATCAGAGAGTTTTGTAATGATCCATCATCATCCAAACTATTACAATTTTTCGTCATCATCCCCACCACCAGACCGGTGTGTGCGGCGACAAGGCAAGGTAGCTCGAGCTGATTGTGTGTCGAGCAGACTCGGGCTATATCAGTGTTCAAAAACCTGGCCATGAATATTCCATATTTATTACAACAAAAGGAAACTGAATTTATAATGCGTAAATAGAAAAAAAGGAGGGCTAAAACAGAGTTACCAAACCGCACAACCGCTTCTTTTGTACACTCATGGCGGACTTTTTTGAAAATGTGTTTTTGAATATTAATAAGGAGTGAAAAAAAGGTTTTCAATTTTTGTAAAGGGCTAAAGGATAAAACGCGAATGATCAATAAAAAGTTATAAGGAGAGAGTTGAACATGACACGATACTGCACAACAGACGAAATGTGATGACGATGGAATAAGTAAATCTGTATAGGAATGTTCATAGTTCATTCCCAACGACGACGGAATGGTAGTTGCAGACATCCGAAAAGAATAGAACAGAAAGAGAGAGGGAGAGCGAGCACAGGTACATATTTTGGGATTGTTGGTAATAAAACACTGCTACGGTTTGAACACAAGTTATTATTACCAAAATGAAAGTGTGAGCTGTGCACACACACAGAGCATCTGCACCGGCATGCAACTTCAGGTGTTAAGTAAAATGAGTATTTTGTTAGTTGGTCTTGGTCTCCCTCTCTTTCTCGCGTCGTCGTCTGCGTTAACACACACATACACATAAAAAAACAGAGGGAGTGAAGATAATAATTCTTTTAGTGAGGAATCCTCTTTATGCAACTATTTAGCACTGTATAAGCAATAACCCCACACTTTTTAGGTCTTGTAAATCTCCCTACCGTTGCGTTGTTGGTGTGTTTGTTTGAAAGCTGTTCAGGTTCAGGTTGAACCTCAGGAAAGAATAAAAAAAAGTTTCCTCATATTTATGAGATCATAATAATTTGAACGGAATGAGTAGAGAGAATCATTTATGGTAAATATTAAGTAACCGTTGATGCGTTTGAATTACTTGTCGAAGAGGAGAAATAATTTCAGATGTATTTATGCCATTCATCGTTTTGACGGAGGTATACTGCATGTAGTCAAGTTAATAAGGAGGCAACTTGAATGTAATGTTTTACAAGATCTGGCACGTTCATTGTAGATATGTAGAAGGTATCCAATTCGTTTTTTCGGTTACGTTACAAACAATATTTGCCGACTTCACCACCGGTTTATATAATAATTTTGGTGTAGAAGCAATACTTGTTCTAATGCATTGGAAGCATAATCAGTAAGTTAAAAATAAGCATGTGCGGTTGTAAGATTGTCTTACTACTACTGCAACGCAACGTTACGTGAACAAACTGCAGTTCCTCTCATTTACAATTTGGACGAAAGTCTGCGTGGTGTCATTCAATTACTTTAATCTGAGAAGGTGGTACCAGAAGCACTTAAAACTAGTGATGCGTTGAATAAACCTCACACATGTTGTTTTCCACACCGACCAGCGACCGCCGGTTTGCCATTGCCAACTATATTTTGTAAAGGTTCCTAGTGCCTGTATCTTTGTGTACTCGAGCGAATGTGTAGAAAATGTAAAAATTTATTTTGAAACGGCAGCGTCAGCAGTGACTAATTTTTGTTCACTACTTAAGTTTGATTTTTTATTGCAATTATGTGTAGTTGTGATTTCGAGTTCAATCGCTACATATATTTCATGGATCGGAAAAGTGCTGAAATTTTGTTTCCTCGAAGGTAACATGGACATATTATTTTCTTAAATATAAAGTCGAAATATTACATCAATAATGGCTGCTCACTTGATTCCTAGAAGTCTGTGAATGTTGTGAGAGAGTCGACAACTTACACCGTTTGACCTCTCACTCCAAATTATTATGTATTATAAATTTGTAAATATTCCCACTTGTCACGTCCCACCTCCGTTTGTGTCGTTGCGTTACAGAAATATTCTTTACAATGAGCACTACGACTACTACCACACTACACCCCTATTGGCCTATTGCACCCTATTGGCCTTGCGTAACATCTTAAAAGTTGAATGCTTCTGGTGGTGTATGAAAACTCGAATGTGGGAGCATTTCAGCGGTGTCATCGTGGTTTTTTGAGGTTCTGGTTTTTTTGGTGTAAAACGCCGACACCAGAAAACATAACGCGGTATAAATAGTTTGTGTATGTAATAATAATAGGTTTGCATGAACTCATAAAAATGTCTCTCTAAAATTATAAATGTCCATTTATAGTTACTTAATACATGTGTATTAGCACAGAGATTACAACTGGCTGTGTAGCTGGTTTTTATCGCTTTGTCACATTTAACGTTCCTTTTTAAAGACATTAAATTTTACTACTTGTCCCCTGAACGTGTGAAGAACCTGACAACACTGAGCGTTTGCTTTCTGCATCCTCAACAACACCAAACGGTCGCGGTTGGGCTCATGGTTCATATACGGCTTCCATTATTGGCAAGACAAACCCAAGAGTCAAAAATTAAACAAAATCAGGATGTAATGCTATTATCGGTTTTATGAATGTACTTTCTAAAATGTTTGTGCTGTGGTACTTTGCATTTGCTAATAACTAAACTTTTTGTTTCTCTTGTTACTTTGTTACCCTTAAAACCATTACAATCAGCTTATATGATAAAGCATAACTCACTTATTGTCAGATGCGAAGTCTAAAAACGTGTTTTATGACGAACATTTTTTTCTTTGTGCTAAAAAATAGACTGAGATTGTTGTGCATACCTACATAACAAACATTTAATGTAAATACCTCTCTAGTTGAAAGTGAGGTTGTAAGCAAGCATGTTCATGCTTGTTTGTGTGTATTAAGCATGCAAATAAAAGTTGACTAGGCAAATAAAATCCAATTGAAATGCGTTGAAAGTTCGTGTCAATA
>JAHZNB010005548.1:0-13254 GCA_027744295.1 Callyntrura guangdongensis
ATCGTCGTCGTCGCTCCTCGCATGACATGAAACTCTCTTCTCTCGTCGTAAATGCTTGCACTGGTGCTTCTCTTCTTTGCTCTCTGCTGCTGCTCTGCTTGTTCTCTGTTTGCTTCCTTTTGCCTTCACACAGGTCCGTTCAGTTCAAACGTTAAACCCAAACACCATTAACATTTTGAAACCCTCAGCGAACCCCCCACCACAAATACTGACAGAGTTTACATGGTAATTTCTTTTTGTTCACTTTGCCAAATTATAACGACTTACAGAAAATTATGAAAGGCCCCTGCTTAAGTATTGCTTTTGTAATGATGCTGCTGCCTGCTGGTTTTTTGGAACGAGAGACGAGGTCGGTCGAATAAAATACTAAACCAGAGTTTCATGTTATGTTCTACGTTATATTATATACATACCTTATACCTATATAGTGAGGAAAAGAGGGAAAAAGGAGAAAATAATATTTTCTGCAAAATAAAGCCTACCTAAAGAGAACATTTTCTCCTCCTTTCGCTGCTGGCGCTGCTGCTGCTGTCTTTTCTCTTGACTCAACAACAACAGCAGTCTAATGCGATGTGTGTGTATGGTGGTGGGTGAAACGAATTTTACCTTTAACACAGCCCCTTTCTCTCTACACAATACTATTTGTCCTGCCTGACTGACTGACTTGCTGAGTGGAGTTGCCTTCTTCTCTGGTGGTGTGTGGAAAGGAAAAAAGTAAAACTTGCGACGACTGGCTTGGCTACCCTGTAAGTAAGTAAAAATTTATCCTTGTCCTCTCTCTCTCCCAGCTCGTTTTTACTTGTGCGAGTTGACTGCTCTTTTTAGAGAATAAGAAGTAGGCATGTATTTCGCTTTTTCGCTTTTCTACCACCATTACCATCACCACCACCACCAGTGAACGCACAGTTATAATGTGGGATTTGTTTGTAGAAACGAAATCGCTTCGCCGTGTGTGCATGTTTTGCTCTTAGTTTGTCGTTTTCTCTTTGTTCTTGGTATTGGTTATCGTGTCGTTGTCTTCGTTGGCCTTTTCCTTATGAAAATCATGATCGTGAAAGCATTTTTCATGTCATGAAAAGCCCCGCTGTAGTGTTGGCTGTTATCAATCAAAATGTTGCCGTAATTGGCAATGTATTTTACGGGTTTTTGTCATGATTATTATCGGTTCGTGTTTTAGATTTTGAACAAATAATAATGGTGATGTTGGGTAAATTTTTATTGAATTGAGGTTTGTTTATTTTTAAATGCTGAAATATTTACCACTCCAGTGGTTGTTTACTTTTTTATTGATAGGACGAGGTCAATATTTTGGAAAGTTGTAGTGAAAAGTAATAACTATTTATATTGTATTTTAAAACCAAAAGTTTGATAATCGTACAATTCAAGCTATTCATAATAATCACGTCGGCATTTTATTATGTCCATATAGTCCATGCTGGACTTTTAATGGTTGTCTCTTTGGTAAATGCGAAACATCGTAAAATCCTAATGGGCATTCAAGGTGTATTGTCACTTCCCATCAGATGTTGTCTGTTTAGTGTTTATCAGACGGTGGATGATTTAAACAGCTTTCTTTTTCCCTTTTTAGTACCTCGTTAAAGTCTCCACCACTGCCATTTTATTTATTACCAAAAACCTCAACTCAAACTCAATTGCCTTTGTTGCCAGTTATAGCTCTGCCTCTTTTATCGAAACGAAAGCAGAAAAAGAAATACTTTTTTCAGAGGCTTTTGCTGCTACTGCTGCTTGTTCCGTGTGCCATGCATGCTATAATATGGCATACTGCACAAAAGCAAGTTTTTTATCGCTCGCTTCAGTTGGTATTGAACAACTGCTGAGAAACAACTTTTTATTCGCCTGTTTTATAGTAAAAAGTCGTAACTCGCAATAGCAGTTTTCCACATGCATTATTATTATACTTCCTCCTATTTCTAAACATCATTGCCGCGTATGATCGTCGTCACTTTGAGTTTACTGTGTGAGACGCGTTTTTGGTTGTCTTCGTGTAAGTCAAGAAGAAAAACGTCAAAGTCGACGGAGAAAAGCAAGCAGTTGTTGAGGTGGAGGTGGTCGAAGAAGAGCTTAAAAAGGGTAAGGCATGCATGATGCTTAAAAAGTTCTTTACATTCAAGCTTAAAGCAACGGGATTCATTTTATTCTTCTCTGACGCTACTTGTTTTTCTTCGATGTCTGTGAAACTCAAATGCACAGCCACAGCTAAAAAACGTTAAAAAAATCCCCACAAACTCATACTATAACGTGTTAGTTTCACAACAACTCTTCAGTCAGCAAAGAAGACGATTCAGCATAGTCTCATTTTTATACGTGAAGAAGAGAGAGAGAAAAGGAAAGAAGACAGACAAGTAAAATGCTTTGTTGGATTTGGCTGTGTGCTTCAAGATTTGAGATTTTGAAGGATGGATGGGTGGTTGAATTGAATCTGTGCTGAAAAAAAGCCTTTTTGCTGCTTGCTGTTGTATATATACAGTTTGTGTTTGCTAGCAAACACCAAAGAATATTATTTGGTTCATGATGATGAGTGTGAGTGTGATGTAGCATATGAACTTCTTTTTTAGTTCAAGCTGCAGCAGTATGGTTTACTTGTGCCGTAAGAAAATATACGATAATAGGAAAACCAAGCCAAGCCAAATGCAGAAACGAAGTTGCAGTTGGTGGATTTTAGATGAAGTAGTAGTGGAAAATAGCAAGGAGTAGAATAAAATATCGCGTTCTCTTTTCGAGGCAGAATGTTCTGTTCAATTTTCCTCTATGTATATGCATGCATCCATTTACTTTTGTGGTAGTAGTGGTGGTGTTGGTGCTCTGTGCTGTTGCCACTCTGAAAAGGTCTTTCCTTTCGCTAGTATTCAGTTTATGTGCCATTGCTTTTGATATATACAATTTACTTTTTGTAAGATATGATAGAATGGAGGTCTCATGTTCACTCACACAGGCTGACAAAAAGTACCAAAACGATAAACGAAGTACAGAGCAACAGCAACGCAGTTGAATAAGCAAACGTTGCGTTTGTTATATAGGATAGAAGTTGAGCAAAGGCATTTACCATTTCCCCACAAATATATTCCATTCCCAAATGCACAGCAGAAAAAAGAAGCACTCTGTTCTGCCGCTTTGTTGGTTCTTATATTCACGTACTATTACTATGTGTGCATTGTAACATGAACATGCTGATGGCTGAACGAAAAGGTTCTCATGGACTCAACTCAACAAACCCCCAAATGCGTTGTCTACTAAAAAGCAAACTCTAAAAGAGGTTTTTCTGTGGAAGCTTAACTAATGCTGCTGCTTTGCTGTGTAATGTGTAGCAAAAGAAAAAGAGAAGGTACACTGCTGCTGCTTTATCGTCGTCACTATGTGTTGGGCTGAAAATACAACAAAATTGATATTTCATTTCGTCTTGTTTAGTAAAGTTGAAAAGAGCCGTGTGCAGATGGTATAGCAGAAGAACAACACACCATTTTACTGCAGCAGCAGCACCACTCTGCTCGTAGTACTGATGTGTGTGTTTGTCGAACGCAAAAGGGAGGATTTTGTTTAAGAGGAAAATTCTATGCTGGTGGTTAGAGAATGGTGTATTGAACAGAAACAGAATATTTCAGTGGTAGAGTTCACCATCGTGCCAGAAGAACTTGCCTGTGTCTCCTATTATATGATGGCTCTCTAGCTTTGCCTTTGCTGCTTACCAGTTTGTTTCATTTCAGTGGTACATGCACTTTAGCTGGTTCTCCTTTCTGTTCTCTTTTTTCTTTCCTACTATAAGACCGTCTGTACTTTGGGTTAGAGGACATTCGCCAGTTCGATCCAATCCAACCAGCAGCAGCAGAGCAGCAACGATATAATATTTACTGTGTGTGTGTGCGTTTTGTAGAGGTTGAAGCAAGGGTAGGGATAAAAGCGAACAAAAGTATGTTTCGTTCTTTCGTCTTGCTCGTTTTGCTATCACATTAAGGGTATGTCGCCGCTTCNTTAAGGTGGAGCTCCACAAATGCGATACCCCAACTATGCAAGCTGTATAATATGGATGATGATAATGCGATGGTAGTTGTATATGTACTTGTGAGTGGCGAACCAACTTGAACTGCCTCCTTCGTCGTCGTTCATACAACGCAGGCATGAAAAGCTTCACAGCATTTTTTTTTTCATACGGTACCCCGTACACAAAGTTTTTGTGGCGATATGTATGTGTTTGTGTGATGAAGAGAAGCTCTTTGGAGACTTGTATATAAAAGCTAGAGTATTGGGTTAGCTTGAACATTTTTTGGAGTTGAAGTTGAGCTCAGCCATAATATCAAGCGAAGCACAGCATTAACTGAAAGGGTAAAAAGTGTTTCTCTCCTTCCCTTTTACCATATTACTGTGTTTGGTTGTATGCTTGAATGTGAACCAACACCACCACCATCGCCATCATTATCATTGAATAAAGTTAGGCTGTCTGGTTACATCGCTTGATGGAGAGAACACAGCATAAACTGGCTCTCTGTGTGTGCATCTCTCTGTGTGTGTCTGTCTCTCTGTGTATAAAGCAGCTTTCCTGCTGTAAAAAATTCTCCTGCTCTGTTCAGCTCTAGAGCTACGGCTGCTGCTGCTGAGGTAATGGTCCACTACTACAGCTAAAGCTGAAGAACAAGACGGACGTACGAAAAAAGGAAAGCTCTCATAGCAGAATCTCTTTTTCTTGGGAAAACTTGCATTCAATTTACTTATTATATTCATCATCATCATCATCATCGCCGTCGTCGCCACCACCGTCATTGCCAAACAGAGAGGGGGAGAGAGCGAGAGAAAGGAGAGAAGAGCTTTTTAGTGATCAGAAGGAAGAATTGTCTACGCGGAGTTTTCTCCCGTTTTGTCTCCAGCACTATATACAACTATAACAAATCCGTTTTTATATCTATATACCTTCGTCGTCTACTCGTCTTTTTCGTGAGAGTTGCTGGTTCCTAGTATTTTGTTGTAAGCACTCTACGTGAACTGTCGTACGGATTTTATACTATTTACTACTACTACCGCTGGCCCTAGTGTGTTTTTGATTTTTGGTGACTGCTGGCTGGAGTTTGGAAGAGGAAGGAAGGAAAAAAGAAGACACCAGTTTTCACCGCTAAACGATCATCTGCTCGCTTCATCGTATTACTTAGGTAAATTGTCATCACATTATTACAATTTCATTTTCTTTTTTGGCCGTGGGGTTTCCTGGTTGTTGGTTGTATGGCATACCTGGGCTGATTACATTATATTATCTTTGGTAGTGCTGTTGGCAGTGTTGTTGTCCTATCAGCCCTTGTAGTCATTGATTGCACGTTTTGCTAAAAAAGCTTTATTAGTAGCATTTTTCCTCCCTCCATTTCTTATGCATGTCGTGTGCCGTTGTTGTTGTCATCTGATTTTGCGGTAGGGAAATTATCTTATCCTCATTTAAATGGAGATACTAGCATGGCACAGGATAAGATTTTGTTCATAGCGTGTTCTCAGAATGAAAATCCTTTTCCATATCTTGTCACTCTTATTTTGCATAATGTAGATACAATTGAGCCCCTACAAATTTGCACATGATGACATTGAATTTCAATTTTATTTATGTTATTGGCATTCCCACAACACTGCTTCTGCTATGATAGGGAGTACAGGAGGGAGCCGTGGTGTGTCTGCGTATTTTATAAACAAATGCATACACGCGCGTTTGTTGAAGGAAGAGTGTAAGATGTCATTGTCAATAACTTTCATTAATAGCCGTAATAATAACGTACATACCAAATTTAAGCATCCGCATTTACCGCCTGTGTGCGAGCGAGGTGTGTAGAAAGAGATGCCGAATGTGTGTTTTTACACCTGCCGAAAATTATCGTAGTCATTAGGTTGGTGTATTTGTGGAAGATGGAGGGAAACCATTTCCCTGAAACTATTTGACACTTCCTAGGGCTACAGTTCAATAAGTATTTATACTTTTCATTACATGTACATTACTATTCTTATCGCTTATTTATCTTTAACGTGTAATTCATTTGTTTCAACATCATCTGAACTTGATGAAAGTCCAAGGAGAATTAATTCTTAGATTCAATGCATATATTGTATTCTGGTACAACCAACTTGAGAAATCAATGTGTTGTTTTGCTTACTGTTTTTGTTATGCATTTTTTACAAGCTCAACTTAGGCTATTCTTTGCGTGGCCGATCTGACATTTTGCGTATTTAACTTGCATAGCTGATTATTCAGTTAAAACGCGTCTCTGCTTAATCTCTGCTTCTGCTTTGCTAAAATGTTTTGTTGGGACTTGTAGTAGTAGCTAATGCTTAAAATGTCCTCGTTGGCTTTAGAGTCACTTAAGTACGATATCTCACATATAGCTAGTTACACCCTTAATTAATTTCCGTGTCTTTCTTTTTCTTATCTTATTCCAGTCTTTGAATATAAAGGACAACTTTATTAAACCTTACCATTGAGGCAAATTAAACCATTTTGATACAGAGGAAATTTCCATTGGAGTCGTCAATATGAATATCAGCGAAACGACAACTGCTGCTTTCCTGTCCAAAGGATCTCCAGGACAGTTTAGGTATGTTCAAACTTTTTTATTGCTCTTTTTCGTCACTAGGCATATATACCTACCACCGCGCTGTATTTTTAAATGCCTCCCATATCACGTCAATTTTTATGAATTATTCTAGTTCATTATCAGAAGCATGCATCATATCTGATCAATCCATAAAACACATAATTGACCATGTGTCCAATCTCTCTACACCATGTGCATCTTACACGATTTCATGAAAATCATCACAATCGGCAAACTGAGACTCCACACCACATGATAAGAGCACATGCCAACGAACGTCCTAATTTACGCACACCAAAACATACATACATACGCATAAAACGCATTCTTGTTGTTGGTCTTCTTGACACCCGGTTTTTGGAGGGGAAAAAGCATGCTTTTTTGACGTAAAGGATACCACTACCGCACACACATTCACATTGGCCCATTATCATCCTTAACATCATCATCATCATCCATTCCCATTCAGTCAGGAGCACGTCACTATTCGTAGTAGAAGTGGTGGTAGTAGTCGTCGTAGTAGAGTTAGACAGATATTATTATAAGTATAAGTTTGTTTTGGGCAGGAAAGAAAACGCGAAAGATGTAATATTATATACTCATTCGTTCTTACTACTTATATGCATCATCGCCATCATCATCATCAATATCACCATGTGCAGCGGTGGTTGTTGTTGTAGAACACACTTGTATGAAAAAATAGAGAAGCAACACCACTACGAGTTTCGGTATCGCTTGCAGAATAATATGTGCGCTCACACAAGCCATTAAAAAGCCTTAAGTTATATAAGTTCTATCTGTAGTAGTACCACTGTTTTTTTCCTTTTGGTTGATGCTGCTGACTTTAGACTTGTCTTCTGGTGAGCTTCTGTGTACGAATGATTATGTTCTCTAGCCTTATCTCTTGTCTTTATTAACAAATGCCAAACCAGCTATTTTATTTATCAATGGAATAGAGAGAGAGAGCTACTTAATCACAATATTATGCAATCCAGAAAAAAATAGCAGGTTTAAGTGTAAAAAAACTGACATTGCATTGCATTTACGATGAAAAGTTGAGAGCACATAGCGCACTGCCCTGCTTGAAATGCATGTGCGCCAGCATGTTTTGTGTCGGCATCACATATTGCATCCTACATGTCTTCATGTGTCACTACTATAGTTTTCACGTCGCCGTCCTGCTCATCATCATGATGATCATCATCGTCACCGACATCATCATCATCATGAAAGATCGGGTGCGATCAGATGATTTTGTGTAGTAAAAGGCATCGCACGGCAGACAAACGCATTGCTCAAGCCGAGACACACAAAACACAATAAAAACATTTTTATCATAGTCTCTCTCAAGCACACACACATACTCTTCTAAAATAAAGTACTTACTCCTATTCGCCGTCTTTGCACAAACCTCACAATTCATTTTCATTCAACTAGTGGTGGCGATGACGGTGGTAGATCGAGTATTATTATTATTACTATACTCCAACGATATGCTTGTTGTGAGAGTGAGACTTGTTCTATCGGAGTTGTAGGACAAGTGCACACAAACACACACACACGTTGACTTTGCTCTTGGATTTTAACATAAAGTTATCTGAGGTCGGTGCCACACACACATGAAAAGAAAAAGGCCTTTAATAGACCTTGCCTGTTTGAGCGGGATACATGGATTTAGTTATGTATGTAAGTTCTGCTGTTGGAACAACGCAACATTTCCCTCAGAACTCATGAAAGATAAAAAAAAATATGTTGATACATTCATTTCCTAATATCCCGGGTCTGTTGTGTCAGAGAGACATATATGTAGGTAGACTAGATGTAGAAATGTAGGCATTGTATAAAATAGTATGTAAAAAGCTAACGGAAGGAAGGCCACAACACACTACTCCTACGTACTACTCAGGGGAAGAGTGGAAGTTAAATCGGTTTGCAAAGGGACATGGCTACACAGAAAGCAAAGAAGGGTTTTTATGTAAGAATGTTTAGAGAGAGAGAGAGAGAGAGAGAGAGAAAAGTTGGTGCACACAAAAATGTGTGATCCATGAAAGTCCATGGAATCACTTGAAGAAAAACGTGTGTTGCTGTTGTACACGGGTGTAGTGGTTCGTGGTGAATGTGTAAAAACATATGATCTGTAGTAGTGGTAGTATTGGAGGTGGCTCCTGTCTTTCCTTTTTTTTCTTTGCGTACATTATATTATGTGCGTGATAAGTGAGTCTGAATAGTAGATAGCTAGTAGGTCATATTGAAGATTTTTCTCTTTCTTTTGTGAGCCTTGCTTCAAAACAACGTCAGCACACGTGTGGAGATGAAAAGTCCTTTCTATTTCATCTCTTGCTGTACCACTGACTGAATGTAGAGTTGATCGGGGATAAAGATGGCAACGATGAGTTTCTGGTATGTGTTGACAGTTTTAATCTTGTTGTTGACACTAATATTACTAGTAGGGATTCTTTCAAGTCTCGCTGATAGATACTGCTAGTTCCAGTACAGTCAAAGTCAAGATGATATGATGATGCCAGGAAACACTTTTCAGTGTTAAATCATAATGACAATCACAATCAGAGTTATTAGCATGCCCACTGTCGCACACAACTGTGCTCTTTACCCCATTCCGATAGCTTTTTCCCGTTCAATAAACGTATTCGATACGTGGGGGCAGGATGAATCGGGATCATGGGTTTAGTGTAGTAGTATTCTAGAAACCGGTATGATAGTTCTTTCTTTCAAGCAAAGGAAGAGTAGCAGCGGAGTACTCGGGGAAGAAATGAAGAAAGGGCGAGAGGAAAGGAAGAAAATTGGGGCATCGTAATAAGTTTACTTGCTTATTCGCTCCTGAGAACATTTTTTAATGCAAAATGCCTTAATAGTAGCACCCGGACAAGATAGTTCCACCGGTGTGTATGCTAATGGAATTGTGTTTGTTTTCTTTGGAGGAGAAACCTGAAAAAACATTTAAGCATGTGTACTTCCGACTGGATTTCTTTCTACGTTTTAAAGGAGTTCCCACAGGTTCCTAGATTTTTTCCGGGACTATCGTCAGATGAGCAGTTTTAGTTTAGGGTAGGTTACATGAACGCAGGCACAGGCATCAATAACAGCCCGGCAATTGTCTGTATGTAGCTATAATGGCTAGGGTCTCCCAGCAGGCTGCTGCAACGACTGCACACTTTCTGGTAAATGTGGTTCGTGCTGGAAAAGGATTCTCTTCTTTACCATATGACATTCAAAGTTTGCTACTTTTTTTTCTTACGAGTAATACTCGAGAGAGAGCCAGTATACAAGATGTGGAAATGATTATTAGTAGACCAGCATTTCGTTTATTCATCCACAGTCGCTCATTGCGTACGGACGATGATACACACGCATCGGATGTCCCATGGCAGTTGTTCTGGTCGTATGGTGGGTGAATGCAGGAAGCAGGGATAAGAGAAGTTGTTCATGGAATAAATGATGCAAAAGGCGATGGAGTGGAGTCGACAGGGTAATACCATGTGTAGTGAGTGGGCTTGCATCCTCCGTACAAATTTTGAACAGGCCTACGACTTTTTCATCACAACGCTATCCTAACTCACACGAAAAATAAATCTCAGCACTACGCTTGACACTTTTGGAGGCTGAGCGTTGTACGCTGCTAAATCTTATTTCAGTTTCTCCGGGCTTGTAAAAGTGTAACGGGGAAAACTTGCAATGTTGGAAAGGCTGTACAGCACTGGCTCACTTCAATTTGACTCGGGTTTTGTATTTTCCTGAAATAATTCCATGCGCTTTGACAAAATCAAAGGAAAAGTAGGTAACTCCTTTTTTGCTGTAGCAAAAAACACGTGAAAGAATAAAAGCCCAGTGTCAAATCACCGGCGACGTGACTTTCATGTGATTCATATTCATATCCATACACAAAATATACTTGCTATCAGAGTCTCTGGAAACCGAACCTAGCCCAACAAAATACTCGCTGGTGATGATGATGATGATGATGACGGCAACTGAACTGAAGTAACAAAAAGTAAAAACATTATTAGGTATGCATCCCATTAGAAATGGAAACAACACGAGCTACGCAGCTCAGATTTACATAGACATATACCTACCTACAGACTGATATAAATTTTTACTGTCAGTTGTTTGGGTTCACGGGCACACGCATTTTTTGTAAAGCCAACCAAGTCAACTTGTTGTAGTATTGCAGTATTTGCAGTGCTCACACACAACAACGCAACTGCAACTCGGCTAGAGAGAGAGAGAGAGAGAGCTTGTGTATAAAAAAAGAAGTATGAGCGCAAAAGAGTGATGTTTTTAATAGCAAGTCCCGTTTCATTTTCATTCAAGTTTAGCAGTTTCTATGTTATGGTGTGTTGTGAGTATTTATTTGCTGTTGTGTGTGTGTGTGTGTTGTATCATGACACGAGCGATCGAGAAGAGCGCCGAGTACATGGGAATTGCCCATTTAAAGAAGTAACAGCTCACATTATGCTCCTATGAGCGCTCCTTAGGTATATACATGTCTGATAGGATATAGATATGAGAGTTTGTAAAAAGCTTATATATATTCTTGATTTCAATTTTATATCAAAGCAAAAGACATGTGCACAATTCCGACCAGCTGACTGAAAATGATAATATGGGGTACACACGGTGTCAGTGTAGTAGTCGAGTAGTAAAGTCGGTTCAACTTCAGCTGTTTTTTTTTCACCAACCAATAATATATTATCTCTGCAAAGTTAAGAAGGACGCATGTATTATGGATACAAAGATATGTATGCATGTACAAAAGGACGGTGCCACCGGCGGCACACATTAGTTAAAAAACATTCAGTGCATGGATTGTGTATGCGAGTTTTATGCGACTACTCTTTCTTTGCATGTCCTGCCAGCGAGATATGTGAGTTCAGTTTGAAGGTTGCACATCGCTCCCAAAATGTGTAATTACGAAATATACGTAGGTACTTATGTATTCAATGAATAATGTTTACATTATCGTCGTACGCAATATCTCGCCAGTATTGCTTTCCAGCAATAGCAATGACAGCTGAAAAACAAACTGGCGAGTTCAATAGACCAAAAAACCGTCATTTGGTTGTTTATAAAGGTATAAGGATGTCAAAAAACGTGCAATTATGATTTTGCCACAGGAGAGTTCTCTTGAACAAAAAGGTTGTAGCCTTTTCTCATAATTTATTTACGTAAAATACCTATATGCACCGAATTCGCCAGCGGTTCAACAAGCCGAGTTTTTTTGGTGTTGTACTTGTTATACCATTTGTACTAGTATAACCGGCGGTGCAGTGTTGTAGGATATGTAGATGAGTTTACCTATCTAAAAGCTGTTCTGAGCCGGTGGATGGTCGTTGACTGATGGTTTAGGTTAATAGAAATGCCAATAAAATACCACGAAAATTTAGCGAGCGGATGTAAGATAGGCATGGAGCCACGGCGATGATAGTTCTGCATGTGTGTGTGTGTGTTTGTAGTTTTTGTCACGCTGCACTGGCTTGAAGCTTGGGTGTACAAAAATATAAATGTGTAACGTAAACACATGTCCTGAAAATGCAACGCGCATACCTTAACAATATTGCACGACTAAACTGATAAAGGCTTGATTTGAGATTCTCTCTCTCTAAACACTCTCTTATGCCACTACTGAAACTTGACTTGCTGTTAAAAACGCGTGTAGTAATGACGGGTTGGGAAGTAATGTACTCTTAAAATTCATTCATACTGACGATAATAATATTATGTGGTGCTGATAGCAGAGAGCGTAAGTAAGCACTGCTGATCAACGTCGTGAGTACTCGTCCTTCCCTTTTCATTCACTTAAGTTAATTTAGTTTTTCCCTCTAAATATATATCGGCTACACATGATGCATCATTTCCATGTGGCTTTCCATTCTTCTGATGTATTTTACTAGTGTTTTCATTTCATTAACAGCATCAACACCGCACCGCGTTGTCGTCGTCATTATCATCACAACAACATCACACGGTACTCACACAATCAGAAATTCCCTTTTGCTCATTGTACGTCTCCATATCGTCTCGACAAAGCTGTCTGCCATGCTGACATTGGCATCCACATGCACGCACATTGTAATCAGTTGTAGGTCGTTCTTTCTTTCTTAAAAATTGAGCGGTGGTGTAGGAAGAAGGAAGGGTTGAACAACAAGAAACAAATGACATAATAATAATATTACTTTTCAATTACATCACTATAAATGAAAACACAAGTGTGTTTTGTCTGCGCGCATTCCTTGCATTTCGACGTTGCCTTGCATCGTTTTGTTCGACAGTCATGTTGCAAGTGCAGCCCGACATGCTTCTATACCCCCGACAACGATAATTTGCAAACTGCATTTTAATTTGAAAGGTTAGCGCCGTACCACTGCTTGTGCTTGCTACTTGTGTTGTAACATGTAATTGGCAACACAAAAAAAAACTAATAAAATGAAGAGTAAGTTCGTCACAATGCAAGTATCTCCCTACGTATTCTCTACCATACATTGTAGTTTAAATCATAATACGCATACCATACTAGTTTACGAAAAAGGTAGAGAAAAAATGCCGGTTGGTAGTAGAGAGAGAGAAAAAAAAGAGGGAGAGAGATAGCATGGCTAAATGAAAGAGATGTTTTAATCATCATGATGTGTTCATTCATAAAGTAATGCGTGCGCGTAATATG